>JAKSZT010053891.1:573573-690571 GCA_026826555.1 Tolypeutes matacus
CTTTTATGTCCTTTTCTTGTCTCAGTGCTCGTGCAAGTACTTCTAAGACAATGTTAAATAGGAGCGGTGATAGTGGGCATCCTTGTCTTGTTCCCGATCTAAGAGGGAAGGCTTTTAGGATTTCACCGTTGAAAATGATGTTAGCTTTGGGTTTTTCATATATACCCTTTATCATTTTCAGAAAGTTTCCATCTATTCCTATCTTTTGTAGTGTTTTTATGAGGAAAGAGTGCTGTATTTTGTCAAATGCTTTTTCTGCATCTATGGAGATGATCATGTGATTTTTTTCTTTCAGTTTGTTTATGTGGTGTATTACATTGATTGATTTTCTTATATTGAACCATCCTTGCATACCTGGGATGAAACCCACTTGGTCATGGTGTATAATCCTTTTGATATGTTGTTGAATGCGATTAGCATGTATTTTGTTAAGGATTTTAGCATCTAGGTTCATTAGAGAAATTGGTCTGTAATTTTCCTTTCTTGTGGTATCTTTATTTGGTTTTGGTATTAGGGTAAAAGTGGCATCATAGAATGAGTTAGGTAATATTCTTTCTAATTCTATTTTTTGGAAGAGCTTAAGTAGAATTGGTGTTAGCTCTTTCCGGAATGTTTGGTAGAATTCAGCTGTGAAACCATCTGGTCCTGGACTCTTCTTAGTTGGGTGGTTTTTAATGACTGAGTCTATCTCTTTACTTGTAATTGGGCTGTTGAGTTCATCTATTTCTGCTTTCATCAATGTCGGCTGTTTGTGGGTTTCTAGAAACTTGTCCATTTCCTCTAAATTGTCATTCTTGTTGGCATATAATTTTTCAAAGTAACCTCTTATGATACTCTTTATTTCTGTGGGGTCAGTAGTGATATCACCTTGCTCATTCCTTATTTTATGTATTTGCATCTGTTCTCTCTTTTTCTTTGTTAGTCTGGCTAAGGGTTTGTCAATTTTGTTGATATTCTCGAAGAACCAGCTTTTGGTTTTGTTTATTGTTTCCAGTGATTTCTTATTATCTATTTCATTTAGTTCTGCTCTAATCTTGGTTATTTCCTGTTTTCTACTTCCTTTAGGTTTAGTTTGTTGTTGTTTTTCCGATTCCTCCAAGTGTGCAGTTAGGTCTTCAATTTTAGCTCTTTCTTCTTTTTTAATATATGAATTTATGGCTATGAACTTCCCTCTCAGGACTGCTTCGGCTGCATCCCATAAATTTTGATATGTTGTGTTGTTGTTTTCATTAGTTTCAAGGTAGTTACTGATTTCCTTTGAAATTTCCTCTTTGACACACTGTTTGTCTAAGAGTGTGTTGTTTAACTTCCATATCCTTGTGCCTAACCTGTTTCTCTGGCCCTTATTGATTTCCAACTTCATTCAGTTGTGGTCAGAGAAATTACTTTGTGTAATTTCAATCTTTCTGAATTCATTGAGTGTTGTTATGTGGCCTAGCATGTGGTCTATTTTGGAGTATGTTCCATGTTCACTGGAGAAGAAAGTAAATCCCGCTGTATTTGGGTGTAATGTTCTGTATATGTCTATTAAGTCCAAATCTTCTAATGTATTGTTGAGTGCCTTAGTTTCTTTATTGATTCTCTGCCTAGATATTCTGTCTAATGATGATAGTGGTGTGTTGAAGTCCCCTGCTATAATTGTAGAGGAATTTATTTCTCTTCTTAGTTTTTCCAGAGTTTGCCGCACGTATTTTGAGGCGCCTCGATTAGGTGCGTAAATGTTGATGATTGCTCTCTCTTCTTGAGAGATTACTGCTTTTACTAATATGTAGTGTCCATCTTTGTCTCTTACTATAGTTTTGCATTTAAAGTCTATTTTGTCTGATATTAGAATAGCTACTCCTGCCCTTTTTTGGCTATTGTTAGCTTGTAAAATGGTTTTCCAGCCATTCACTTTTAGCCTCCTTGAATCCCTGGGCCAAAGGTGGGTTTCTTGTAGACAGCATATAGATGGATCATATTTTCTTATCCATTCTGCCAATCTGCGTCTTTTGATTGGTGAATTTAATCCATTAACATTCAGTGTTATTACTCATAATGAATTTCTTACTTCAGTCATTTTTTCTTTCGGTTCATGTATGTCATATGTTGTTTTGTTTCTCTTTTTCAGTTTTCAGTTGTTTTTAAACTCTCCTCCAACTCTCTCTCCTTTGTTTTTTCCTTTCAACTTGTAGAGATTCCTTTAGTATTTTTTGAAGTGCTGGTTTCTTCTTGACATACTCTCTTAATTGCTGTTTATCTGTGAATATTTTGAACTCTCCATCATTTTTGAATGCCAATTTTGCTGGATAGAAAATTCGTGGCTGGAAGTTTTATTCTTTTAGTGTTTTGACCATATCATACCACTGTCTTCTTGCCTCCATGGTTTCAGCTGAGAAATCAGCACTTAATCTTATTTTGCTTCCCTTGTATGTGATGGTTCTCTTTACTCTTGCTGCCTTGAGTATTTTCTCTTTTTCTTGAGCATTGGACAATTTGACAAGTATATGTCTTGGAATTGGCCTGTTGGGATTTATACTATTTGGGGTGCGCTGTGCTTCCTGGATCTGCACATCCATCTCTCTCAATAGAGTTGGGAAGTTTTCAGCCATAACTTCCTTCAACAGTCCTTCTGTTCCCTTTCCCTTCTCTTCTCCTTCTGGGATGCCCATAATGCGTATGTTTGTGCATCTTGCATTATCGATTAATTCCCTGAGACCATACTGGATTTTTTCTATCTTTTTGTCTATCTTTTCTACAATCTCTTTGATTTCAACTGTATTGTTTTCCATATCACTAATTCTTTCCTCTGCCTGTTCAATTCTGGTGCCATGTGAGTCCAGCGTCTTTTTCATTTCTTGACTTGTGTCTTTGTTCGCCATCATATCCATTACCTTTTTAGGTGTGTTAGCTATTTCTTCAGTATGTTCTCCCAGTGTCTTCTTTATATCCTTAATCTCTTCCTTCTGTTCTTTAAGTTGGTCCATGATATTCATTTGGATAGCTTTGATTAGTTGTTCAATGTACTGCATTGCTTCCTGGTTTTTATTTTGTGCATTGGACTGGTCCATGTTTTCCAGTTTCTCAGGGTCTTTTGTATTTTTTTGTTGCCCTCTGGTCATCATATTATCTTGATGGGTTTGTTCAGTTGATTAGCTTTTCTCTCTGCTCTAGAGTTGTATTTAGCTGTTGGTTCTGCGTGTGAGTTAAGTTTTCTCTTTGGCAGTTTTTCTTCTTATTTTATTTCCTTGCTTCTTTTTATGTTCCTTGAAGGCAAAAGGTTATGGCCAGAGGAATCAAAAGATGTAAGGAAGGCAGAAGGATAATAGAAATATTGATAAAATTTAGAAGAGGGGCAAAATGAGACTTAATGAGATGAATATTTAACTTGTGTAGGCAGTGTAGAGTACTAGGAAAAAATATGGAGTTCCTACAATGGACTGGGAAATAAATGGAGGAATATATATATAGTGATTTAGAAGGCTAGAATTATGAGGAGGGAGAGAAATAGTAAAGAAAGGTCTGAAAGGAAAAAGTTAATACTAATTAAAAAAAAAAGAAAAAAGAAGAAGAAGAAAACAAAATAGTTGGGATAGAAATTGACACCCTTAAATTGTGGGCCTATGAAAAAATGTTGTCTCTAAGAGCCACAACAGAAAACACAAGGCAGAAAGGTGCAGGAAGGATAAGCGATAGTTTGTAATACAGAATCAATATATACAGTGAGTGGGAAATTACTGAATAAGAAGCCCAGCAAAGAATCGACAAGCTGGCAGCACCTATTTAAAATAAAAAAAAAATGGAAGGAAAAAGAAGGGGGGAGGAAAAAGGAAATAATAGCAATAGAGCAGAAAGTAACAGAGAGAAACCAAAGATCCACACAGGCAAGCAGACAAACAGAGCTAAGGGGGTTAAATGATTCCCCTTGGGGTCCACATGGATCCTTCTTGCCTACTTGTGTTTATCAATGAATTTCCCCACAGGGTTCTATATGCAGGTATTGAAGCAGCTTTTAGCTATTAAACTAAATTAAAAAGAATTTATTTTTCATTTGTTGAGGTGACCTCACTTTTTTTTTAATTTTTACTTTTTTAGCCAAATGCAGGACCCAAAATAATTCCTCCTCTAGACCAATCCCCTTATGGAAGGGACCCTAGCTGGGCCCGTGGAGATTAATCAAGCACGTCCCACTTTCCGGACTCCCCAGGTTAGCTGAAGCTCTGATGTTAGTCAGTGAGGATTGCTAAAGACGGCGGATTCCGCCCCTTCTGGCACCGAGCTCTAGTGTCACCGGGCTGCTCGGTAAATCAGTTTGAGTGCAGATTCGCATCTGCTCTCAGCCTAATGGTGCTTCAGTTCGGCTTATCTGTTCCCTAAAGCTATGGGCAGTGCAGGCAGCCAGATCGATGTCTAAAAATATAAAATATCCTTCCCTGTCTTCCAACCGAACCCTCCCTTTTTTGGGAAGTGTCCCTTCCTCCTGGCTCCGCAGCGGCCCGGGTCTTATCCCTGGGTGGCTAGGGAAATCAGCTGTGTTTCCTGACCAAAATCCCCCGTCCGGTTCACCGGGTGCTGATTAGCTCATTTGCTCTGTTCACACAAGGTCCAAGGGGTGCCAGGCAGCCAGATCCCCAGAAAATAAAACTTTTTGCCCCTTCCGTGGCTCCAAATAGCCGTTTAATTTTATTTTATTTTATTTTTCCATAACCGCGGTGCTCAGCCACCTGTGCCAACCTCCACCGGCAGCCTCAAAACTCACGAATCCCCACCATTCGGTCCACGCCGCCGATCCGAGCAGATAGATGTCCCAGGCTTCTCACTCCACGCGTGCACAGCACAGACCCCCGGGCAGGACCCCCCAAATACTGTATTATTGTGCTACTGTGAACTAAATATATTGTGTAATCTCATGGAGTTACTAACTTGAATATGGAGCACCAGAAAATAGAATGAGGTAAGAGCAGGGGTCCTTAACAAGGAGTTTTCGTGCGCTTGCAATGAAATAAAAAAAAAATATATGTCCTTGTGGGGACCTGATGGTGCGAGTGTGATATATTTATTAATTAATATGCAGTATAGGGTGGAATTAGTAACGCAACCATGGTTTTCATCTGACTGGCAAAAGGGTCCATGGAACAAAAAAGGTTAAAAACCCCTGGGCCAGAGAATGGAAACTTGAAGGTTAACTTGTGCAGAATTGGTACAAAGGATGTGTGTTAATCTTTGGAAATGTATAGTAAAGATAAAAGTCCAACATAATATTAGTTACTATCAGTATTATTATGTGGGTATAAGGGTGGTTTAAAGGGAAAGTCTAAGGTCATGTATATTACTAAAAGGAAAGCTAAGAAATGTAACATGGGACTTTACAGAATAGTAAAGCCATATGTGAAATATAACTAGGGATGAAATTGCATATATAAGACTGTCTTTCTTTGAAACAGAACAAATGCATGTTAATGCTATAAGATGTCAATATCAAATATAAAACACATTATGCTAAGTGAAAGAAACGAGATACCAAGTATTACATATTGATTTATTGTCTATATAAAATGTAAAAATAAATCAATTTATGAAAATGAAATTAGATTAGTGGTTACGTAGGCCTGGGGAAGGATTGCTAAGGGGTGTGGAATTTTTCTTTTTGGAGTAATGAAATTGTTCTAAATTTTTTTGTGGTGATAAATGCACACTATTGTGCTTATATTAAAAGCCACTGACTGTACACTATGCATAGATCATAAGATACTTGACTATATCTCAATAAAACTGCTTAATAAATGAATAAATAATTGTGCAAGAATACTCAGAAATAGTAACAAGTTACAGCAAGGGAGGCACAGAGACATTGAAAGGTAAATAATTTTCTTGTTTATTTCTTTGCTACTCTGATTTTTGTTTATTATTATTATTATTGTTGAAATAATGAAAATGCTCTAATAGTGATTGAAGTGATGAATGAAGTATTATACGATCATACCAAACACCACTGATTGTACACTTTGGATGAATTCTATGCTTTATTAATATGTATCCATAAAAATTGATATGTTTAAAACATATATATATATATACACACACACACATATACTTGTTTAAAATTCTTCTGGTTGTAATGTGTGAAACTAATAATGAGGCAAACATAATTTTTCAAATATTCTTCCCCTGATATATGATATTAACAGATTGGTGTATATGTTAACATACCAGTGGGACAAATACACATTTGTAAATGTTATCCTTTTTTCATTTTGTTTATTTTTACTGACATAGTGATATAATTAATAAAAATATTCTGCAACTTAACATTTTTCATCTTAAAACAGAATGCCTACAATTCTGTAAAAGAAATCCCTCTGAAAAATGTTTTTTTAAACAAATATATACACTTTGGACATATAAAAATGGGATCATTTGATCAATTTATTATTTTACTTTTAACTTTTGTCTCATTCAAACCATTTTTATCTTTGATTGAGTGCCTCATTTCCTTGAGCAGGTACCTTGCATTAAAAATAAACTTCCCTTAATATTCTACATGCTTGGGGAATATAGGCAAATCAATAAATGATTAATAAATGAATTAAAGAATGAATATTTCCATAGTCAATATTTGTGTATCTATGCCTACACGCAAATATGCTTATGTTCTAATTGCAATTCTCATTCTAGAAAAAGAGCGTTTCATTCATTTATATTAGATTAAATATTTTCTCTACAAGTTTTTATGATTTTCTTTATACTTATTCTGTTTTCATGATAATTATTCCTTTCACAGTTAAATTTACAACTATTATGACTGAAATAATATTTGTTCATTGATTTCATGTGATAATGCTATGATAAAGGTAGTCTATATATTTTAAAATATTTTTTCATTTGCTCACCTAGAGTATGAAATTTTCTTATAAATTCTGCCACTTTCTTGTTAGATTCCCTTGAGTTTTCAGGATATGGAAGAACAACCTGAGTGGTGACATAGATACCAAATTTCATCAGTTTTAAGACATCATCAATCATAAAGCATTCCATTATGATGTATATCACTGAGTAAAATCAAAGTTGTCATGTAAACTATGAACAATGCTCAATGTCTTCCATTGTGTGCAAAATCTCCACTTAAGAAAAGAAAGGTGTAATGAATTTTACTTTATACTCATGGAATTACGATGGTTTTCATTTGTCCTTTCTAATATTCATTCAAGTTTATTTGTTTTCTTACTTCTTTCAAAGATCCTCCAAAGGAATATTTAATATTTCTGAATTTTTTGCTCATGCACAAACATTGGGTTATTGTTTATCAATGCTCTTCATTTTTTTCAAATTGCTGGCTTCTAAAACTCTTTCATCTATTAGTTGATTTCATTTTCTATTTTGTAAGTTACAATATGAATTTATTTTTATGTATTTTTAAAATTTGTTTACATCTATTAGGAAAACTGCAAGGTACTATCCTTTAGTCTAGTTGAAAATTTGCTAAATAATTATTACATTTAAGGTAATGGAATTTCTATTGAGTACAGTTTTTTAAAAAAATTACTGAAAATAATTTTAAATGGCATGTTTTGAAAGAAACCAATTGTCATCCAACAATTTTATGTCTGGCAAGACTCCTTCAAAAATGAGGGGGAGATTAAGACATCCTCAGATAAACAAAAGCTGAGGGAATCCATCACCATTAAAGCTGCCATACAAGGAATGGTAAGGTAAGCTTAATAATGGAAGGAAAAGACACTAGACAGTGATTCAAAGCAACATAAGAAATAAAGACCTGTGGTAAAGGTAACCATTTGGGAAATTATAAATGCCAGTATTATTGTACTATATTGTTTGGTATGTCAGTTCACTTCTTATATCCCACAAGTGCCAAAATGCAAATGTATATGAAGTAATGATAAATATATGTCTTTGTACATAAAATATATGTATGAGGTAATAGGTGTAAAAAATTGGTAGAGGACAAGGGTTATAGGACTAGTATTGGGGCATGCTATTGAAGTTAAGTTGGTATAAAACCAGATATGATTGTTATATATTAGGGATATTAAATTTTAAACCCATAGAAACCACAAGGAAATTAGATAAGGATACATCCAAACAGAAATGAGAAGTCACTCAATATGGTACAAGACAAAAAGCAAAAAAATATAAAAGTAGAGTTTACAGATGTGAGGGACAAAAAGGGTAAAAAGACTTAAGGAAGGCTAAATAGTAAAATGGCAGGAAAAAGTTCCAAATTATTAGGAGTGACATTAAATAAAAATGGATTAAATGTTCCAGTAAAAAGGCAAACATTTGAAAAATGGATAAAGATGCATGGCCCAACTCTATGCTGTTTGCAAGAGACTCACCTTAAATTCAAAGGTACAAGTAGACTGAGGATGAAAGGGGGAATAATATACACTATGCAAGTAGTAATCTAAGGAGAGCTGAAGTGGCTATAATAATATCAGATAAAATAGACTCTAAGTCAAAACAGATATTCAGGACAAAGATGGTCATTATACACTGATAAAGGGGAGTATTAACCAGGTAGATGAAATGATAAATATATATGCACCTAACAGAGGATCCACATAATATCTGAAGAAAATACTGACAAATTTGAATGGAGGAATGGATGGTTCTGCATTAATAGTAGGAGACTTTAATATACCACTCTTAATAATGGATAGAACAACTCTTCAGAAGATCAATGAGGAAGTATAGGACTTGAATGATACATTAAAACAACTTGACCTAAAGACAAATACACAACACTGCACTCAACAAAATCAGGGCATATGTTCTTCTTGTGACCACGTGGATCATTCTCTAGGGTAGACAATATGTTGGGTCACAAAGCAAGTCTCAATAAAATAATATAAAAAATATTGTAATCATGCCATGTATATCCACTGATCACAACTGAATGAAGCTAAATATCAATATCTGAGGGAGAAATGGGAAATTCAAAAATCAGTGTAAATTTAACAGCATACACTTAAAAAAAACTAATGGGGTAAAGAGGAAATCAGTAGCAAAAGTATGAAATATCTTGAGGTGAATGAAAATAAAAATACAACATTCCAAAACATATGGGATGCAGTGAAGGCAGTGCTGATAGAGAAATATAGCTCTAAATGCAAACATTAAATAGAAGAAAGAATTCAAATTAGATACCTATCCTCTAAACTGGAAGAATTAGAAAAAGAAGAGCAAACTAAACAGTAAGTGAGCATAGGGGAGGGAATAAGAAAGATTAGAGCCCAGATAAATCAAGTAACAACAACAACAACAACAACAACACAATAAGATCGATAAAAGTAAAAGTTGGTTCATTGAAAAGACAAAGAAAACTTAAAAAATTTTAATGAGACCAACAATGAAAAAAAGATAATAGGCAAATAAGAAAAATTAGGGAGTCTTTTCTATCAACCTGCTGAAATGAAAAGGACATAAGAGTTTACTTTGACCAATTCTATGCCACCAAATTAGATAAGTTAGATGAAATGGACAAATTCTTAGAAACACACAAACTGTCTACATTGACCCAAGAAGAAATAGAAGATCTCAATAAACAAATTACCAGTAAAGAGATTGAATCTGTAATCATACACCCAGGTCCTATATAAGGGGGGATAGCTCCAGAGATTGATGCCTTATCAGTGGGCTATATTTGGAATCTGTGCTCCTGAGAGTAACAGAGGTGGACTCAAATAAGTCCTCCTTGCACGTGGTCCATCAGTCCCTTCTATTCAAATCTATATGTGGTGCTGGAGTTTGTAGGTGTACTTCCAGAGACTGGAGCCTTTTGCCCGCCCATGTGCCAGCTGTGTCTGGAATCTCAGTGGAGCTCCAACTCCTACTCTACAGCTCAATGGACTCACCCAAGTCACCTGGAGAGGAGATGATGGACAATGAGCATCCCAGGGAATGGAGAGAGTCTGCAGCTGCAGGCAGGATAATCCCATCCATCTTATCCATGGGATACAAGCCTCCTCTCACTTGGAGGTGGAGTGGACATCACCATTCCAGACTCCTCAGGATTGGGGGAAGAGCTATGGACTACAGTGGACTTACTGGTATTCTGTTGTAGACATATTGTGATTCAAGCAATGGAAGAAATTACAACATAAATATGGAACCAGTGGTCACTGGACACTTTTGGGCCAGGAAGAGGGAAAAGCAATTATAATACAGGGGCTATTTTGGGACTTGGGAATTATCCTGAGTGACATTACAACAACAGATATAGACCATTTTACATCAGCATATTCCATGCAGAACTGTGTGGGAGAGAGTGTGGTCTACAATGTGAACTATGGCCCATGTTTAGTGGCAAAACCCCAGAATGTGTATATCCACTGCAGGATGTGCCACACTAATGAAAGATGTTTAAGTGGGAGATTATGGGAGGTGTGGGAGGTGGGGAACATGGGAATCCCTGTAATTTTTGTGTAACATTTACGTAATCTAAGCATCTTTTAAAATACAAAAAATAAAATAAAATAAAAAAGATAAAAAACACAGGACTAGAAAGCCTCAAAGGGGAATTCTAACAAACATTCCAACAAGGCTTAACTCCAATTCTACTCAAATGCTCCTCAAAAACTGAAGGTGAGGGAACACTCCTTAACTCATTTTACAAGGCCAACAGCACCCTCATACCAAAGCCAGCTAAATATAACCTAAGAAAAGGAAACTACAGACCAATATCTCTCATGAATATAGATGCAAATATCCTCAACAAAATACTAGGAATAGAATCCAACCACACATTAAAAGAGTTATACATGAACAAATGGGAATTACTCCTAGTATGCAAGAGTGATTCAAATAAAAAAATAAATTCATTAACTACACCACATTAACAGAAGGAAGGAAAAAACACACACGATCAACTCAAATGATGCAGAAGAGGTATTTGCAAATTACAGCACACTTTCTTAATAAAAAATATTTAGAACACTAAGAATAGAAGGAAACTTCCTCAACATGATGAAGGGTATATATGAAAAGAACATAGTTAACATCTTATTTAACGGTGAAAGACTGAAAGCTTTCTCTTGTCAGGGACAAGACAAGGATTCCCACTGTCACCTCTTGTAACATACCTGGCTTTGCATTTTTCCAACAACACTTTCAGTTCTTTCCCCTTCTAGTCACAGCAACATTCCTTAATAGTTACACAGCAAGCCTTAAGAAATAAGTGTTTGTAAGCTCATGGCTGATAAGGAAATCTCCTATGCCAAGACTTCTCCCCTGGAAACTCTAAGAATAATATGTTCTGTGAACTGCTTAGCAACTTTTCTACTAGTAGCTCCCTTAAGTAATTACTGTAAAGATATAACTTCAATCTTACTGACAAACATTGTAAATGTTCATTTTATATAATTATTGTGAATGTCCATTCTTCATTATTTTTCCTCAGCACTGCATTTTATATTTGTGCTGTCCTTCATGTGTGCTTCTCATCTGCACATAGACATGTAGTATAAAAGACTCTTCTTGATTTGATTCAAGTGTGGATGATGAGCCTCAGAAGTACCAAGCTCTCCTTTCATCACCAAAGATTAGGTTTCTAGGCCATGGCCAGGCTTGGATCTACCACCATGGAAGAGTTGACCCATATAAGCCCTGTAATAAATGCTTACTTGCTTACCAAGCTGGACTTGCCCAAGTCATTCTTTGGTGTGACATATCCTTCTCAGTTTGGTGGGAAGCTGCCATTTTACATGATTCCATTCTAGAATCAGAACACCACTGTTGCTCAACATTGTACTGGCAGTTATTGAAAGAGCACTTAGGCAAGAAAAAGTAATAAAAAGCATTCAAAGTGGAAAGGAAGAAGTAAAATTTTTATTTTATGCAGATGACATAATCCTATATATCGAATGACTCAAAAATCTACAAAAAAGTTTCTAAAGCTAGCAAACAAATTCAGCAAAGTGGCAGGGTACAACAACAACACCCCAAAATCAATAGTGTTTTGATACACAAGCAATGAATAATCAGAAGAAGAAATCAAGAAAAAAAGTTCCATTTACGATAGTATCTAAAATAATCACATATCTTGGAATAAATCTAATGAAGGTCATAAAGGATTCATACAAAGAAAACTATATATCATTGCTACAAGTAATCAAAGATGATCTAAATTAAGGGAAGGATATGCTGTATTCATGGATTTTAACACAAAACATCATTAAGATATCAATCGTAGCCAAAACAATCTTTAGATTCAGTGCAATCCCAATAATAATTCCAAAAGGTTTCCTTGCAGAAAAGGAAAATCAATCATCAATCAAAATTATATGGAAGTGAAAGGGGTCCCAAATAGCAAAAGCCATCTTGAAATAGAATCATGTTGTATGAATCCCACTTCCCAATATTAAATCTTATTTTAAAGCTATGAAAATCAATACAGCATGATACTGGCACAAGGACAGACATATAGACCTATGGAATAGAATTGAGAGGTCAGAAATCAAACCTCACATTTATGGCCAACTGATTTTTTGCAAGTTTCCAAAAACCAATCAATTGCCAAAGAATAGTGTCTTAAAAAACGGTACTGTGAAAACTGAGTTTCTATTTGCACAAAAAGGAGAACCCCTACCTCATACAGTAGACAGCAATAAAATAGGAATAGATTATAGATCTTAATATAAGAGCTGCCACTTTGGTGAATTTGTTTTTTCAGCTTTAGACCCTTTAGAAAAAGATTTCTGTAAGGAAAACTCTTCAGGATGTTGTGTTAGGCAATGTTTTCTTAAACTTTACAACCAAAGCACAAAGAACAAAAGAAGAAAAAAATCATTGGGATCTCATGAAAATTAAAAATGTTTGCACCTCAAAGAACTTTATCATGACAGTATAATGACAATGTACAGAATAGAAGAAAGTATTTGGAAACCACATATATGATACATGTTTACTATCCAGAATATAGAAAGAACTCCTGCAACTTAACAGCAAGCAAAAAAAAAAAAATTTAAAATGAACAAATTTGAACAGACATCTCAGCAAAGAAGATATACAGAGGGCCAGAAAGCCCTTGAAAAAAAGCTCAACATCATTAACCACCATGGAAATGCAATCAAAACTACAATGAGATACAAATTTATGCCCACTAGAATGGTACTATTAAAAATAAAACTTAAAATAATAAGTTTGGAAGAGGATGTGGAGAAATAGGAGTACTCTTTTATTGCTAGTGGCACTGTAAAATGGTGCAGCCACTGTGAAAGACTGTTAGGCAGTTCCTCCAAAAGCTAAGTATAGAACTACTATTTGACCTGCAATTCCACTACTAAGTATACACCCCCAAAGAACTGAAAGCAGGGACAAAAGTAGAAATTTGCACTCCATTGTTAACAGCAGCATTTTTCACTATTGCTAAAAGATGGAATTAACTCAATTGTCCATCAAACAAAGAATCAATAAATAAAATGTGTAAATACACACAATGGAATATTATTCAGCCTTGAAAAGGAATGAAGTCCTGATACGGGTGACAACATGGATGAATGTTGAAGACGATCTTCACTGAGTAAAATAAGCCAGGCACAAAAGGACAAATATTGTCTGATAGCGCCAATTTGAAGCAATTAAAATAAGCAACCATATAAAGACAGAACTAGAATTAAGTTACTAGGGGATGGGGTGGGTATAGGGAATGAGAAGTTAAGGCATAAAATGTACAAGCTTCCTTTTTGAAATGATGGAAATATTTTTGGTATTGAATGGGGATGGATGGTAGCAGAATGTTGTGACTGCAATTAACAGTAATGAAATACATATCTGAATATCATTAAAGGGAAAATTTCAGATTGTATATATGGTAACAGAATAAAAATTTTTAAACAATCCATAGACTAAACTACACAGTGAAACTTATGTTAAACAATGGACTTTAATGAACTGCACAGTTATAAAAATTTGCTAACATCAAATGTAACATATGTTACACAACAATGCAAGTTGTTGGTGAGGTGTTGTATGACAATCCTGTATTTTAAGCATGATTAAACTGGCATTTTTTTGCATGGTTAAACCCACAAATGAAATGTCTGCATATCATTGCTTTCAGACCAGCAATTATATAACTAAATATATATTTTAAACATCTTAATTCAAGAATTGATATTTGTGTGAATTTTTAAATCTTTGTATCTATTTAGATCATTATGAGAGAATTTGGACTGTAAAAGTTAAATTGTGTTATATGTACACACAAGGTATCAAACATAACTAGTACATGCAAACAACATGCAGAAAAATGTATTCAATAGAATGTACATGATTTTCTAATTCAAACTTTCTTTGAGTGTGCAATAATTGGACAGTTCTAACTTTATTCTTTTCTATCATTCCATGAGCAAAAAGCATACGGAACCTGAGAATTTGTGCCTGAGTCCCTGGAATCCATAATCGAACCCTTGCTCGGATTACCCTGTGTATGCTCTCTTTTGCATACATGGTCATTTTAAACTTCATTGCTCTGCTTATTTATTTCTGACTACTTATTAACAACTTTGCAATGCTTGCAGCTAAACATTCAAAAGAATTTTTGTTAATTTTATCCAGCAGTTCTACATGTTTATAGTAATATTATTTTGAGATCACCTTAATCTTCCATTTTGTCAATATTGTATGAGCTATTATACTCTCTCTACACTGTTGTTTATATTTTTACACTATG
The DNA here is from genome assembly GCA_026826555.1 of Tolypeutes matacus. Taxonomy (NCBI): domain Eukaryota; kingdom Metazoa; phylum Chordata; class Mammalia; order Cingulata; family Chlamyphoridae; genus Tolypeutes; species Tolypeutes matacus. The sequence continues at coordinate 588,242 of JAKSZT010053891.1, forward strand.
CTATGATTGATCCATTATAGACTTTTATGTAAAATGACTCAAATGTATTTGTATATCATTGTTATGTATATTTGTGTATATGTACAAGGTATATTAACGTGCATATATTGAACTAGAGAAAAAACTTCTATTACAACTTATAATATAATATTATGAAGTTGATTTATATCCAGTATGATTTTTGAAAAATTTTACATGTCCTCTCAAGGACATTCAAAATATTATGAGGTTTCAGTTTGAAACAGAAATGACTTGAGCAAGTTCAATTCAAGGTATTTAAAGACATGTTGAAATAATTAAAGGTTCTTATTCTAGATTATTTAATAAATGATAAAGTTAGAAAAATTCATAGAGGAATTCTTCAGGACCACTTAACTTTACTTTTTAAATGAATCTTTATATGCAATTTCTTTTACTTAGCTGACAATAGTGCTATTCTTTTGATGGAGTCCTCAAAGGCTTTCTTAACTTGATTGTTCCTAAGGGTATATATAAAGGGGTTCAATGTATGTGAAATAGAAGAAATGAGCAGTGTAACCACTTTATTGGTGGTCACTTCTTCCTTTGCTGAAGGATTCATATAGATGAAAATGCACAGATCATAGTTGATGGAAACCTCAATCATGTGGGAAGAACATGTCAAAAAGGCCTTCTTCCTTTGCTGAACTGATGGGAGTCTAAAAATTGTCCTGATGATGTAAGTATATGACAGTACTACATAAGTCAGAGTCATATTAAGGGTCAGCAGAGCACAGAGTATAAGTGTCTGTTCTATGGACCATGTGTCAGAGCATGTGATTTTCACCAGGGGAAATGCATCACAGGTAAAATGTTCAATGATGTCAGTCACAAAATTCTACCTTTAAACCCAGGCTCAGTGGTGGAATTAATACACACAAACCAGACATCCAACAACAGATGACAAGAATCCTGCAGACTCTGCTGTTCATGATGGTCACGTAATGCAGAGATTTGCAGATGGCCACATAGCGGTCATAGGACATGGCAGCAAGGAGATAAAATTCGGTTACTGCAAAGAGGTCGGTAAAAAACACTTGGACCATACAAGTATTGTAGGTAATGACCCTGTCATCTGTAGCTATGCTATACAAGTATCTAGGAATACATGCAGATGTGAAGGAGACCTCTAAGAAGGAGAACTTTTGTAAGAAAAAGTACATGGGTGTTTTCAGATGATGGTCAGGTTCCCATTTACACTCAGCATGTAGGTGAGAAGTAGAAATATAAAAAGCAGAACCTGTAGCTGAGGGTCATGTGTCAGTCCCAGAAGAATGAATGTTGTTATTGTACCATTTCTCATCACTGACTTCCCACTTCTCTCTAATCTGTATGACATATGCAGAGACACTTTCTTATAGATTATTATAACTATTATAAAACTTAACATATTCAGTGTTTTATTCCTCACTACCTTTTAAAAATATGTGTTTAACTTCCATTCCTGCCTGATTTTCCCTTTAGCATAAATAGAATGCTGAGGATGTACATTTTTCTGGGTAGCAATGATGTCCTTTGGCTCTCAAGAATTTTTTTCATATTCAATAAATAAATCACAAAATTTCATAATAGATTTCATGTCTTTTCCTGACAAAATTTATCTTTTTTTAACAGTGCCAAAAAATAAAACTTAACTTGTGCTTATTATACATACTCTAGAGGAGTAATTGAGTCTTGTCTTTATTCCAAAGCAAAAGTTTTATTTGTTCATTGATATTTAGGACAAGAATGTTTAAACCTCTTCCTCTAACCCAACTTGATTCTGACTCCCCTATATAATCCACCCTTTCTCAGAATATATACATAATTTTTGAATATCTGCATTACCTTTACTTCTGAAATAAGTGGTGATTCCCTTTCTCTGTGAATTTCCAGTATAATGAATTAGTTTTTCTTCATCAATATCATTTTTTTCCTAATAATAACATATGTAATCCAGAAGTCAAGAACCTTTTGCTCCTGAGTTGGTGGGCAGTTGCTCCACTGATATTTCTCAGACATCAACCATTGGTTATGCAATTAAGGACTCAAATATTTTCATTATACTATCATTATCTATCTCAAGGCTTGAGATTTACTAACATCAATATATAGAAAATCCGTCTCCCTTGTACCAAGTTTATGTTTTTTTATGAGCAATTTTAATTTCTTATTCAACTTACTGTTTTCCCTTCGTAATGAAAATGGGTTGACTTGCCTGTGAATGTTTGTGTATTTCCCTGTGTTACCAACATGGGGAAGAAGCCCTGACATAGACATGATTTTTCTGAAATTAGAACCCTTCTATGGAATTTGATTTCACAATCAAAATTATTAACTATTGATATCAAATTTTTGCAGCGCCCCTACCTTCCTTTCATCTTTTCCCCCATATATCAGGTAATTCATGCATCACTCTGAAGACTTACATAGACCTTCAGAGCACTATTTAATTTTCAAAATATATTTTCCCAATATATTAAAGCTTATTAAACAATGAAAGTTAATAAAAAGATTGGCAATTAATTATAACATACTGATTTTGGTTTATTCTTTCTTTCTAACAAATGCTTGAAATTAACACATAATTTTTTAGTGAAATGCCACTTTGGCCTCAATAATTTTTTTGAGGGAGGTGGATAATATGGGCACTGGGAATGTAGGGTTGAAGGGCCTCCTTATAGATTTATGTACATACAAATATACTATATTATTTTTAATTTGGGGTCAAATATATAGCAAAAGTTTCCATGGATATTTATTATATTGAGTTTCTTTTGGATTTATTACTGCATTTTATGCATAAAATCCTTACAGACAATGATATCACTCTACACAAGATAAAGTCTCTCTAGAAAATGACATCATTAAATATGTGTTGAATACATGATAAAATGCATTAATTATCACTGAAGTTCATTTTCTTTTCAGGATGAAAACAAGACCAAATCCTACAAAGGGAATTATAGTCAAAGAGAAAAGCTTCATTATACTTACTCTTCTTTTAGTAAATCAGAACATGTCTTTGTTTATACATAGCAATATTAAGACTGTAAGTTTGAAAGTGATATTTTTGACAAATATGTTTATATCTTCACATTTATTGGCATGTCTGTGAATACACAGAGCTCCCAGAATTGTCATCCTCAGCATGGTTTACAGACTACCTGATAATGGGTTTAGTGCTATTATAAGCCTCCAAATATATTCTTAATCTTTCTGTCATTGAAAAGAAAATAAATTATTCTACAAACTGGAACTCTATTCACTGGCAGAAGAGATATTATTCCAAATATTCAGGAAAGTGAGCTGCTTTTACAGAGTAGAACATGACTTTTTAAAATTGAATATGCCATTAAGTGAAAAAGAGGCCCTTTGTGACCTACATTCAAAAGTCATCAGTAAATTTTCTGGGTAATGAGATTTGGAAAAAAACAAAACAAAAACCATGTAACACAGACTTCAGTGGGGACAATGTCCTTGGAGACAGGGGATGATACATCAGCATCAGACAGAGATCAGGAGGACAACTCTACTACTTAAATAACAGCTCATTTAAAAAATTTTTATATCTATTAAGGCATTCTGTAGATAAAAATCCATTATTATATGATTATATTCCTTTATGATATGATATGAATTTTTATTAGAGTTGGACAATTTTAATCAGATACGTAGAAGGAAAAGTTTATACAATGATATGAAACTACTTCTTTTATTGTAGGACTTATCTTTTCAGACTTTCTTTCTCTAAGTACACCCAATACATTATAGGTTTTATTTACAAATGAATAATTATTTGCTACCAATCAATATAGATGTGTAAAATATGCTTTTTATCTTTAAAAATATCTTAGAAAATCTCATAATAGCCAATTTATTACTATTTAGTTGGCTCTATAAAAAGTTGGCATTTACTTTAAGATGCCTGAAATACAATTTTCTTCATTTTGTATAGCTATCAGTTATTCAATCAAAAGTATCTGCATACTAATATTTTCCATATGAGTGAGAATAATTGCTGAAAGTCTAATTTCAAGATCAAAATCTTATTTTTAGATATGTTGTACAATGTTATACAAGGACTTACTCAGAATTTTTTTTTCCGTTATTTCATTTCTTCGTACTAGCAATTCCATTTGGTTCTAATCATCGTTTCTCTAGTTTGCTGTTTTTTACCAAATATTTATTCATTATCACAGTTTTTATACTATATTTAAAACATATTTGACATAACCGTTTTAATGTACTCATCTGTAAATTCCAACATCTGAATCATTTCAGTGTTGTTTACTATTGACTGTTAATCCTCTGGATATGCGTCCAAAGACATTCTTCTTTGCTTACCAAGTAGTTTTTGATGATATGATGGATATTTGTGAATGCATTTTTCTTTAAAGATGGTTGATTTTTTTCCTGTTAGATAGATAATGTACCCATATATCTGCTAGATGTTTTTTGGGATATGTGAAGCATTTCTGGGTGGATTGAGAATAATTATCATATTCTAGTGTTATATTAGCCCTACTTCTAAGGTACAGATTTTCTAGAATTGCAGTAGAATAACCAGAGCATCCAGATAGCTCCCTCAAATATGAGTGATCAGAAATCCTCTACCTCTGCAACTCAAGAAATCATCATATTTTTCATAATGGTGAGCAGAAGATTCCATAACTGAAGACAGAAAGTTATATAAAAATTCTGCCCAAATATATTTCTGGAGTTCTCCATAGTTTCAATATAGATAAGATGATAATGTAACCTATAAAATCTGACACTACAATCAGGATAATAGTGGAGTGGATAGTTTCTGTATCACATCTCATGGGTAATAAAATAAATTTAATTGTCTGTTCCTGGAGATTTAATATTAGCTTTCTCAAGATTAGTTTGATTAATACGTATAGGGTATAGTGGATATTTGAGATGAATAGACTGGGGGTTGTAATCCCAATTTTTAGGTATTGTAATGCATAGAGGATTGATAACAGATTAATTACCACACTGGCAGGAATATAGGAAAGATACAGAATAGATCATTGCAATATTCAGGGCATTCTAATGTGAAACAACCAATGTCATATAAATGATATCTTGTACCACTAAGCTAAATATTTATAGTAATTGACTGTAAATGTTTTCTATTATTATGAGAGATAGTTTGAAACTAAGGAAATAGAAACTTTAATAAAAAGGTAAGAAAGGTTATTTCTGTCAGGGATTAGTGAAGAAAAGCAGCTTCAAGACTATGACCATCTGCTCTATGAGCCACATATCTGAGTATGAAATCTTTAGGAGGGGGTATACATCATAGGCAAAATGGCCAATGACAGTAGATCACAGAATTCCAGATATATGTCCATGCTAAGTGGCGAGAATAGAATCAACAATCCAGCTGTCCAGCAACAAAGGATGAGTCTTTTACAGACCCTGTTGTTCATGATAGTCATGTAATGTAGGGGTTTGCAGATGGCCACATAGCGGTCATAGCACATGATGGCCAGGAGAAAATTTCTGTAAGGCAACAAGGTCTGTAAAAAATTTTGGATGACAAAATTATCATATGTGATTGTCTTGTCACCTGTTGATATGTTTATAAGTATCTGGCAATATAAACAGATATAGATGAAATTTCTAAGAAAGTGAAATGTTGTAGGAAAAAGTACATGGCAGTTTTAAGGTCTGAATACATGAAGGTTAGGGAGATGATTGTCAAATTCTGTTATGCTCAATATGTAGGCAAGAAATAGAAAGATGAAAATGAGAACCTTAAGTTGTGGGTTATCAGTCAGTTCCAGCAGGATAAATGTTGTTATTGTGTGGTAACTCATCTTTGAATCCTGACTTTTATTCAATCTCCAGTTACACTTCAGAGATATTTGATAGAAGGTGATATGTATTAACATCACTTTGCAGCAATTAATGGCTCAACAATCTCAGCCAACCTTCTCATATGCATTCAAGTGTAATTTGGTTATAAGTAGTGTCATTACATTAGAAGCATAGTCTCTGTCGTGTGTTTTGGGAAGATCATGATATATTTTTTAACAAAACAGATTACTTTATCCATATGACACTCCAACCTTTTAGGAATTTTTCCTTCCTAACACTTTTTATCCTGTTTATATTTTATTTATCTGCACATTGGATGGGAATTATCCATATAGTTTTATTGGACTGCTAACTGTAACTGAACCTTAAAGCCAAATCTCAAACTTCTTCAACATTTTAATGTCTTTCCTTGAAGTTTGTTTAGTAATAAAGTACAAACATATGATCCATAGTTTGGTCCTCACTGTACAGTTCTTCATATACATATATGTCTGATTATGAGTTTTAGCATTATTACAATTTTCAAATTTGTGTTTTCTCTTTTAGTAACTTTCAACTCACTCTTTCTGGTCTCTCACTCATATAATTCTGTCTAAAGGTACATTCGTTCCTTAGAATGTTAAGGTATATTGAATGTAATATGTTCAGGGTTATAAAACATAATCACAATTGTTTTATATTCTCCGTTAAGTAACATTGAAACACACTTCAACATGCTGGCATCAATGTCACTATGTGCAAAAAAATCAGCTTTAAATTATTAATCTCTTTCTCCAAGCTTTGTTTGCTTCCTTCGTTCTTTCTTTCTTTTTTTTTTTTAAAGGTTGATTTATTTACTTTATTTATTTATCCTCCCACTGCACCCCCCTCCGGTTGCTATCTGTGTCCATTTGCTGGGTGATCCTCTGTGTCTCCTTCCTGCCTTCTCTTCTCATCCTTATCCTCCAGTTTTCACCAGGATTTGATCCTAGGGACCTCTGATGTGGGAAAGAGGCACTCTGCCATCTATGCCACCTTAGTTCCTCGTTTTTGGTGCCTCTTGTCTTGGCTCTATCATGTCTCTCTCTTCCTGCATCATCATCTTGCTGCATGGCTCAGCGGGACCTGGCTCATCATGTGCAGGCCTAGCGGCTCACCTGCACATCTTCTATTTTTATTTTACCGGGAGGACCAGAGTATCGAAGTAGGTCCCTCCATATGGCAGATGGATGCCCAAACACTTGAGCCACACACCCCCGTTATTTCTTTATTCCTTCTCTCTAATATGGAAATAATAATACTATCTGTGACAGTTTGACTTTAGTGAATCCAAAGAAAAGGTTATATTTTTTAATGAATTCATTCCTGTGGATGTGAAACCCTTTAATAGCATTAGATTCAGTTAATGGACCTTGATTAAATCACTTGGTTAGATTGTTTTTGATTGGGCTATGTCAATGAGGCATGACTCAGGCTGGGTCTCTGCCTTCTTACTGGAGCCTTATATAAAGAGAGACACAGAGAGAAAGAAGTCAGAGAAAAAGGGAGCACTGCTGTTATTGACCCTGTCACATGTGAGAGAGAACTCAAGGATCACTAGCAACCAAAGCTGAAGCAACAAAGTTCCCAAGAAGATGGGCCCACGGAGCAACCTATAGATGAAGAGATGATCCATATGCCTGATGGCCCACAGCTGATATAAGGAAAATAAAGGAGCAAACAACCATGAGAGAGGAGGCCTGAAAAGAGACAAACCATGTGCCTGATGGCCCACAGCTCAGCTGGAGGAGAAGGAAGCTAGAGAATAGCAGATCTGCCATCTTGCCTCACCATATGGCAGGACTATACGGATCATCAGTAGCTGACACTGGCGAGGAAGCATCTTTGATGATGATTTGATTAGGACATTTTTGCAACCTCAAATTGTATGCTTTTACCCCAAATACATTTCCTTTATGAAAGCCATCCTATTTCTGGAATATTTGCACTGGTAGCCTTTGGCAAAGTAAAACTGTATCTTCCATATAATATTTATGAAAGAGTAAACTAGTTAGTATACCTGGAAATTAGAGGAGTGATTATCTTGTAATGTCTAATAATTGTAAGATAACTCTTTCATTGACCTAATTCACAATGGTTTTTCTTTTGTTTGTCATCATTCAATGTTCACCTGATTATAATCGCACTTTTTGCTCTTACAATTAAAATAAAACAGTTTTTACCAAATTTTATCAATTTTCCCCCAACTTATTAGAAGACTTCTATGTGGAATGTGTACTTTTAACCACACACTATTCATAAGAACATTGCAAAAATTATCTTATCACCTCACATATTTTTTCTCTCCCCTTTTTTATTTTTAATTCCTGAGTGCTTCTTTCTGGGCTCTATTATGTTCATTTTTCTCATTCTTCTCTGTTAGTTCCTTTTAACTCAATAAATACACTCTTATGGATATTTTCTTGAACTCCTTATTGCTTCATTTCTAAAAAGTACTGTTTTGGAATCTCAGGAATATAGCCAAATACACATCAAACTTAATAATTACATACCTATATCGTTTTTGCCCAATGAATTTTTTATAATCTAACCAGCATTTTTGTCTAGTTATTGAAATAATCACTTTAAATGGATTTTTTACCTAAGATATTCTTTCTTCTGATATTCTCTGTTTTCTTCCTTATTTAGATGCACAAACATTAGTCCAACCTGGGCTGCAAATACTCGATACCTGGGTTTAAGGTTTAAAGGCTCTTATTTTGAAATCATAGACAACTCCCTTTTAATTAATTTCCAAGATGTAAGGTAATTAATTGGTCATATATCTTCTTTTTCTCCTTCATCAGTTTTCTATAAAATTAATAAATTTTGCATTGTTATGAAATATGAACAGATAAGCAAATGTAGAAATAAACAATGCCAAAGATTAAAGAAAATAACTTTAAAAAGAGATAGCAAATGCTATTATTTTCAAGCATATGATTCCATACTTTCTTCCAGCCAATATACTCATGTACATCATAATGTAATATTTACAAATACATCAACATTAATTTGAAAACATATTTGTATTTTGATATATATATCGTATCAAATGTTATTTTAGCCTCAGATGTGTGTTAATCCATTTTTTGCCCATAAATATTGATATATCTCTTTTTTTTTCATTTAAAACATTTATTGAAATATATCATTCATACATGATCATACATAAACAATAAGTGTATAGTAAAAGTTGTGAACTTACAAAATAAACATGCAAAAAATCATACAGAGCTCCCCTATATCACCCCACCACCAATATCCTGCATTATTTTGAAGCATTTTTAGTAAATTATGACAGAGCATTGTCAAAGTATTACAACTAATTATAGTCCATTTCTTGCTTTTGATGCATTTTCCCCCAACCCACCTTATTATTTTTTTTGTTCATAAAGCTTACAATTTATCTAAAGTACAAAATCAATGCCATGTATAATCACAGTTTTGCATTCATCACTTTGATCAATATTAGAACATTTTCATTATTTAAAAAAAAGAAAAAGAAAAACAAACCCGTATCATACCCATATGTTATTGCTGCTAATTACAAATCTTATGATGTTCTTTCACAATTTGTATTCATTTCTAAACATTTACAAACAACTTTTTACCAATTCTGCACAAATTAAACCTCAGCTTTCCATTCTCTAACTACATTCCATTCTCTGGAAACTTATATTCTATCTATTAACTCCATGATTTTGCTCAATATATTTAGTTCATAACAGTGAAATCATGGAATATTTTTCCTTTTGTGTCTGGCTTGCTTCACTCAACATAAAGTCCTCCAGGTTCATCCATGTTGTCTTATGCATCATGACATGATTTCTTCTCATGACTGAATAAAATCCCATCATGTATATATATCAATATTTGTTTATCCATTCATCAGTTAATGGACACCTGGGTTATTTCCATCTTTTGGCAACTGTGAATAATGTCACCATGAACATCAGTGTGCAATGTCTGTTCATGTCACTGCTCTCAGTTCTTTGGGATATACACCTAGTAGTGGTATTGACGGGTCACATGGCAGATCGATATCTAATTTTCTTAGGAACGGCCAAACAGACTTCCACAGTGGCTCTACCATTCTACATTCCCACCAAGAGTGAATAAGCATTTCTATCTCTCCACAGCCTCTCCAACACTTGTAGTTTTCCAACTTTTTAATAGTGGCCATTTTAGTAGATGGGAAATGATATCTCATTGTAGCTTTGATTTGCATTTCCCTAATAGCCATGTTGAACATTATTTCATGTGTTTTTTCATGATTTTCATTTCTTCTTTAGAAATAGAAAGTGTCTATTTAGATCTTTTGCCCATTTTAAAATCGGGTGATTTACCTTTTTATTGTTGAGTTGTAAGATCTCTTTATATATCAAGGATATTAGACACTTGTTGGATATGTGATTCCCAAATATTTTCTCCCATTGAGTAAGCTGCTTTTTTATACTCTTCACAAAGTCCTTTGAGGTGCAGAAGTGTTTAATTTAGAGGACATCCCATTTATCAATTTTGTTGTTGTTGTTTGTGCTTTGGGTGTAAGGTTTAAGAGACCCTCACATACTACCAGTTTTTATTTAAATTAGGAAATAGAATTTAGCAGTTCATTAAAATAATACTATAACATCAAATACAGTTTCTTCTAGAATGTAGGGATAGTTTAATATTAATTTTATTAAAATAATTTATTTTATTCATAACTCAAAGGGGAATAACCACACACTAGTCCAAATGCAAAAAACAAAAAAAGTTACATGGAAATTACATTTAATTCTTTTCTTTGCTTTGCTTGTTTTTTCTTTCTTTTAAAGATACTTAGATTACATAAATGTTACTCAAAAGTATAAGGATTCCCATATGCCCCAATCCCCATACCTCCCACACCCTCCAACATAAACTACATCCTTCATTAGTGTGGCATATTCACTGCAATTGGTAAATGCATTTGGACCACAGTTCACATAGTAGTCTACACTCTCTCCCACACAGTTCTGCATGTTATGGGATGATATAATATGGCCTATATCTATCATTGCAATGTCATTCAGGACAATTACCAAGTCCTGAAAAAGCCCCCATATTACAACTGCTTTTCCCCTCCCTGCCCCCAGATCCTCCAGTGGCCACTGTCTCCATATCAATGTTGTAATTTCTTCCATTGTTAACCACAATATGTCTATAGTAGAATAGCAATAAGTCCACAATAGTCCACAGTTCAGTTCCCAATCCTGAGGATTCTGGGATTGTGATGTTCACTCCACCTCTAATTGAGAGGGGGCTTTGATCCTGTACAGCCAATGGATGGGACTCTCTTGCTTGCAGTTGTAGGCTTTCTTGTTTCCTTGGTATGGTGGCTGTCAATACTCACTTCCTTGTTAGTTGTCCAGGTTAAGTCCAATGAACTGGAGAATAGGTGTTGAAACATTGCTGAGGCTTCAGGCCCAGTTAGCATATGGACAGAGCAAAGATTCCAGTCTCTTGGACGTACACCTACAAACTCCAGTTCCAAGTATAGGTTTAAATACTACTATCAGTTCTTGTAGATGTTTTCCTACATTATCTTCTAGGAGTTTTATGGGCCTGGCTTTTATGTTTAGGTCTTTGATCCCTTTTAAGTTTATTCTTGTATAAGGAGTGAGATATGGGTAGTTTTTCATTCTTTTGGTATGGATATCCAGTTCTCCCAGCACTGTTTGTGAAGAGATGGTTCTGTCCCAGAAAAGTGGACTTGGTAGGCTTATCAAAAATCAGGTGATCATAGAAGGGAAGGTCTATTTCTGAACTCTCAATTTGTTTCCATTGATCAATGTCTCTATATTTATGCCAATTCCATGCTGTTTTGACCATTGTAGCTTTATAATATATTTCAAGGTCAGGAAGCATGAGTCCTCCAACATCACTCTTTTATAGGATGTTTTCAGCTATTTGGGACATTTTCCCTTCCAAATAAATTTGGTAATTAATACTTCTTTTTCTGTAGAGTAGGTTTTTGAAATTTTGATTGGTATTGAATTGAATATATAAATCATTCTGGGTAGAGCTGACCTCTTCAGGATATTTAATCTTCCAATTCATGAACATGAAATGTCCTTTCAATTGTTTAGGTCTTCTTTGATTTCTTTTAGCACTGTTTTGTAGTTTTCTTTATACAGATCCTTTACATTCCTGGTTAAATTAATTCTTAGATATTTGAGTCTTTTTGTTGCTATTGTCAATGGGTTTTCTTTTTCTTAATTTCATCCTCAGCTTGCTCATTACTACTGTATAGAATCACTACTGATTTTTGCATGTTGATCTTGTATCCTGTCACTTTGCAGAACTCATTTAATAGCTCTAATAGCTTTGTGGTAGATATTTCAGAATTTTCTAAATACAGGATCATGTATCTGGAAATAGTGAAAAGTTTTACTTTCTCTTTTCCAAATTGGATGCCTTTACTTTCTTTTTATTGTATAATTGCTCTGGCTACAACTTCTAGCACAATGTTGAATAACAGTGGTGACAGTGGGCATCCCTGTCTTGTTCTTTTCAACCTCTCCCCTTTGAATAAGATGTTGGCTGTGGGATTTTCATATATGTCCTTTATTATATTGAGAAACATTCCTTCTATACCTGTCTTCTGAAGTGTTTTATCAAGAAAGGATGCTGGATTTTGTCAAATGCCTTTTCTGGATCAATCGAGATGATCATGTGTTTTTTTTTTTTCTTTTGATTTGTTAATGTGGTGTATTATGTTAATTGATTTTCTTACAATGAACTATGCTTGCATACCAGAAATAAATCCATTTGATCTTGGTGTAAAATCTTTTGATATGCTGTTGGATTCTATTTGCAAGTATTTTGTTGAGAATTTTTACATCCATGTTCATTAGAGAGATTGGTCTATAATTTTCTTTTCTTTTTTATTTTTATTTTTTAGTATCTTTATTTGGCTTTGGTATTAGGGTGATGTTGGCTTCACAAAGTGTGTTGAATAATTTCCCTTCTTTTTCAATATTTTGGAAGAGTTTAAACAGAATTGGTATAAATTCTTCTCAAAATATTTGGTGGAATTCACCTGTGAAGCCATCTGGTCCTGGACTTTTCTTTGCTGGAAGATTTTTAAAAAATATAATAAAGTTTATTTTTAAAGAGTTTTTAGATTACAGAAGAGTTACTTAGAAAGTATAAGGTATTCCCATATACCCCCTCCCTCTCCCACATCATTCTCTATTTTTTTCAATGTAGCAGTATAATTTATTATGATGAATCTGTAATCTCCACTCATTTAAAAAATGCACATTTAAAGAAATGACTCACTTGTGACTAACCTACCTACAGTAATAATCCAAAAAATAAAACCATCACTGTGGCATTTATCAGTACTTCACACATCTAACAAATACTGAAGGAGGCAGCTATCATTATTATATTATTGTTATAAATCTTTAAAGACAAAAACTTAAGCACAAATCAAAATTAAGAGAAACTTCTGAATTTGAATGCATTTTTGGCTGAACTTTCAAAGATTCCACATATAACAAAACCACAACTTTGAATCAAAATTAATATTAAAAACATTTAAGCCTTGTGAAAAACTTACTCCACAGAAGCAAAGAAAACAGAGTGAATAGTAACAGCAGTATATTTCTAGGAGAGAAAGTAATCACTTATTTCCTTTATCATAAATCAAAAGTCAATAAGTCAAAATTTTAATAACACTGACCAAGTTATTTATTATCCAAGATATTGCTTTTCAAGTTTTGTCTTTAAAATGTATCCATCCATATATTTGGAATAAATTAAAATTATACATCAAAAGCATTTTAATTCCACTTTATTTAAGTCCATTTTATTATTAAATTAACTTCTGTGCTTAAACCAAAATTTGTTGAAAACTTATACTCCTTCCAATGTTTCACCATTTAAAAACATATTTGCATGGCTATAAAACAATTTAACTACAATCAATATTTTGTTTCTTTTCCATTTTTCACAAATATAATGAAACTTTTTTCAAGGAGATTCCTTGTATGGACTAGAGGAATAGACATTTGGAATAGAGGAAGAGACAGCTGTTAGATACAACAGAAGCCCAGGGGAGAGAAACAGATCCCTTTGCCTAATAGCCTTCAGCTGGCCTTGTGGAGAAAACAGAGGAATTTAGCCTGGAGAGAAATGGGCACTGGGAAGAGAGGAACCAAGGAAGACTGAACCCTGGCAGACATCGGCAGCCATCTAGCTCCAACACAAGGCAATGGACTTTGGTGAGGGCAGTAACTAATGCTCCATGGCCTGGTAACTGTAAGCTTCTATGCCAAATAAACACCCTTTATAAAAAACAACCGATTTCTGGTATTTTGCATCAGCACCCTTTTGACTGAATAATACAGTCAGGAAGCATAGATCAAGCTATAGTTCTATTATGGCAAGCCAGCACCAGAGTGCTACAAGGTTTGTGGAGAAAGAGTAATTCTGTTGACCCATTGATTTGACATTTCAAGGGCCTAAAACCATTAACTAATACGTTCTTGTTTTAGCTAACCCATAATATGTTATTTGTCATAGAAACCTGGTGAACAATGGCACAGGTGCCTTTACTTATAGCAATGACATTTATCACAGGCATGCTTATGATTAACATTGGCCCTAGCTTCGTGTAGAGATAATAGGATTTCACAGATGAGAACTACAATATTACCTCTGCCTCATGGTAGTCAGGATGAATTCATGGCTATCCCAAATTGGACTGTGTGACCATATATTTGAACCACTGATAATCCCTCTAAGAATATGGAGTATCATATGTAATGATGTTTATATGAAGTCCTGTGCATTTATATCACCTTTCCCATCCAGAAATTAATTTAAATCCATGGTAAGATTGGAAAAACATTTGAGGCTGCAAGTTATACAAGGGTGTAATGCACCCTTCCCCACTTACCCACTACTACCTATCTTCTGAAATTAGAAACATTTTTTCAGTGGAAACTTGCCACCACCCTCTACATTCTCTCATATTCATGTATTCTCATATTAAGCATACAGTTATTTCAATAACTAAGTTGAGTACATTGTTATCACATTTTGAGTGGGCTTTTTGGTTGCCCATTCAAATTTTCAATCAGACCACTGATATGCAGGTGAGAATTGATGTGGTTGACCATGTTATATTCTGTGTTCTTGCCCTATTCTGTACATTGTTGGCATTGAATGCAGATAATTGCCAGA
Organism: Tolypeutes matacus; assembly: GCA_026826555.1. Taxonomy (NCBI): domain Eukaryota; kingdom Metazoa; phylum Chordata; class Mammalia; order Cingulata; family Chlamyphoridae; genus Tolypeutes; species Tolypeutes matacus. The sequence goes on from JAKSZT010053891.1 coordinate 603,308, forward strand.
AGTAATATGTTCAGGTGGGCTAAATTGGGACTTCACTGATTCAAACCTTAATTCTGTTTCAAGAGCATATCTATTACATATCTGGGAAAATTTCAGCTCTTTTTCAAGCATTTTCCATTTTAAATCATGTTGTTCATGACTGGATTGAATTCCTCCAGGCCAAGATAAATAGGTAAAATTTGCTAAGTTAATTTAAGAGATGTGGATATGCCATGACATTTTAAGAGTAACTGCCTTGCTTCCCAAACACTGAAAAATTATTATTAACTCATTAGTGAAAATGCTTACCAATTTTGAATTCTCATATCATTTTTCAAATGTCATCTAACTGATCTGTCAAGTTGAGTCATTGATTGTTTCTTTCCTTCCACTCTCTTTTGAAATATATTTCCCAATATATTTCAAAATATCAGTAGTTCCATGAATGCCCTTTCCTATGTTTTGGCCTCCCAAGAGGAAGGCTCACCAAAAAGTCAACCTATATAACTTGAACCCTTTACATTTTTATTGTTTTAGAAAGAATTTCATTTATTGGTTAAGAAATAGAGAGAATGAAAAAAAAAATGAAATTGAGAGATGTAACTTTCCAGGTTAAATTTGCCAAATCCTTGCCTTTACTCATTGCAGCAGGTTGATAGTTACACCACATAAGAGATTAGTTTTCAGTTTCAGTTCAAAAGATTTATTTTTGTGGAATGTATATCAAGCTATATGCCTTCAATCATTAATTCCAAGAAGTATAGACAAATTAAGTACTAATTTATGATTAATTAAATATTCAACTAAAATATGTTAAGATAAGAAGTCTTTAGTTTGAACTGGAAACATCACTCTGAATTCCTATTTTAGTTTAATAAAAATCTCATTTCCTAGTTATACCCACTGAAATGACCTTGAAACATTGGCATAAGAGCAACATGTACAACTTCATCTGAATCATGGTTTACAAATGCTATTTCAAACTAAAAGAAACTGGTCACATGGAGAAATGGATGATTCTAGGGTTGCAGTAGGAAATATATGTTTCCCATTGCTTTAACAAATTACCCAAAACAAATTTATTTACAAATGTTTCTGGAGGGAGTGAAGTCTGGAATGGATTGGCAATGCTGCATTTTTCTGGAGGCTCTAGAGGGAGAATCTGTTCCATTTCTATATTATGGCAGCATTTCCTGGCTAAAGGCCCTGCTTTACTCTGACCTTGGCTTATGTCATAACATTTCATTTTCTTACAGTCCTGCCTCCATCTCTCACTTATAAGGACCCATGTAATTACATGGTCCCACCTAGATATCCAAGATAATCATCCCAAGATCCTTAAATTAAGCATATTTATAAAGTTCCTTTTGCCCTTTAAGGTAGAATATTCATAAATTCTGGAGATTAGGAATGGGGCACCTTTGGGACAGCTTTTTACTGCCTAACACAGTTGTGTTCAAGTAACCTGGAAACTTCTGCCATACCAAATAGCCATTTAGATATAAAAGACTACCACTGTTTTGTCAAAAGGATTTTAAAAGTCTCACTTCAAATAAGACAAGTTGAGTACCAATAAGGGTAATAACTACATGGGAGAAATCTATCAAATATGTTTGTATGAGTGAATCGATAAAGATAATTTAAGAACGTTCAATTCACGTGTTACTGTTTATCTATTTTTTTGCTGCTTGTGTAAAACTTATGAAACCATTTCCTACTACAAGTTCTCCTAGATGCTTCCCTACATTATCTTCTAGGAGCTTTATGGTTTTGGCTCTTATATTTAGGTCTTTGATCCATGTTGAGTTAATTTTTGTATAAGGTGTAAGATGGTGATCCTCTCTCCTTTTGTCTATGTATATACAGTTCGTACTGCACAATTTGTTGAAGAGATTATTCTGTGCCACTTGAGTGGGTTTTGTGACCTTATTGAATATGCATGGGTCTACATCTGAACTCTCAATTCAGTTCCATTGGCCAGTATGTCTATCTGGGCAGAATCTATGATAAGGTGGATGGGGGTGATGGTGGTGCAGGGATTTGAGTGGGGTCAATGGTGCTGGAGTGTGATGCTGAGTGAGGTTGAGGGTGGGAGAGTTAAGCTACCCATGGAACTAAGGGGAGGACTGGAGGAAGGAACAGGTGAACACTAGAGAGGTGGTGATCTGAGTTTCAGAATACAATTGTTCTTTGGGTAACTATGGCAGGGGAGGGGCCCTAGTTCAGAGTGTCAGTGGTGGCAGATGTATTATGGGAAAGGGTACACCTGGGACATGCCTGTATGGAATATGAATTTGTTCATCTGGTCATAAGGAGTTATCTAGTTAGTGAAGAACTACACAATAAAAAAATGAAATATTCAACTCCTGTTTTGGGGAGCTCTGCTTCATTCTTAAATAGAGGGGTAAGAATCTCAAGAGCACATAGGCAGTGCTTTATAAAAGCAAATAAACCAATATGCCAAGACTTTGATGTTAATTCTTGTATTTATGAGCCTTATTTGTGTAAAATTGAAACTTAGTTTAATAATATCTATTGTTTAAGAGTTACCTGCTGAAAAATGTTTTTAACTCAAATGTGACATCTCTCCCAGCAGAACTCAACAAATAAACTCCCTACCTTCCCCCAACATAGGACATGACTTCCAGGTATGAGCCTCCTTTGTACCAAGGGACTAATACCAAGCACCGACCTGCAATGCATTTGGAAAAACACCTTGAGCAAAAGGGGCAAATATTAACTATAAAATACTTTTTTACAGCTAAGAGATTTCAAAGTGAGTAGGGAGGTCATTTCAGAGATTACACATATGCATATCTCAGGCAGATCTCACTAACTGCCACAGTAAGCAAAGCATCAATTAAAGGTGCTCCTGAGGACTTTAGAGATAAACAGACTTTATAGGCAAGGCACTCAACCCCTTGAAATCAGCACCATGCTAGTGAGCCTTACCTTGGAATATATGACAACTTATTTCCCCAATGTAATAGAGTTAGACTCATTTAAAATTTCTCTACACATGATTCTTCTACCCCTTTTATTTGAACCTATAATTAACACTATATGCATTAAATATATGTCCTAAAGACTTAAATCTTCTAGCTGTTCATATATTGGTTGAGCCCTGAATCTCAGCAGAGTTGCCGCCAAAACCTACTCTTCAGTTCATCAGACTTGCCCAAGACAACAAACAAAATGGTGATGATGGCCAACCCCTATGCCAAAAAACAGAGAGTATCTAAAACTGCATACAAGACAGTTCAATCCACCTGCTCCATGGGTTCTAAGGCCCCTCAATCTGGGAGCAGAGAGAGCATCACTATCCTAAAATCCTTATGAACAAACACAAGGGGGGAATGCAACCATGGACCAAAGTAAACTTATTATTATTGTAATAATGGAAGAACATGTAACATCGATATAAAGATAGTGGTTTCCAGAGTGTCTGAGGTGGAGTATAGGGCATTTTTAGGACATTGGAATTGTTTTGCATGATATTGCAATGACAGATACAGGCCATTATACATTTTGTCAAAACCTATAAAATTGTACAATGTGAAGTATAAATCATAAGTTAAACTACAGACCTTGGTTAGTAGCAATGCTTCAATACTTATTTATCAATTTTAACAGGAGCACCACACAACTGGAAGATGTTATTAATAGAAGAAGACATGGGAAGAGGAGGAGGTGGAATATATGGAAACCCCTTATACTTTCAATGTAACTTTTTTGTAATCCAAAACCTCTTTATAAATAAAGTTTATTATATGAATAAAATAAAAATCATTCATTATTGGAGTGATCTAGGGAACTGATTTATTACACTGATTTTTAATTGATTTTAAAAGATCAAAGTTTGTTCATTTATTGGTTTTTCATTTTAATATGAGTTATTAAGCAGAATAACAGATATGAGACATAATTATGTCAACTTTTCAAATAACTGTGTTTTTGAAAAATAAAATTCTTTTATATTTCTTTTAAATGAAAGGAAATATCATGTAAGATGATTATATTGTGCATACATTTTCCTATTGATTAAAACATTAATGTAGTTTCATCAATTTGGTATCATAACAATTCCTAAAACAAACTAGACATGCTTTTCAAAAACATACATGTTTGAAAATTCACCTCATTGCAATGTGTGAAACCAAAACAAGGTGATCATCTTTCTTCAAATATAATTACCCTGATATAACCAATGTCATCTAATTGGTGTATATGTTATGACACCAGTGATACAAACACTTGCACATTTGTAAACATTATTTCTTTACATTTTTCATTTATTGTTATTGATATAGCGCTATCATGAACAAAATATCCTTCAAATTAACTCTTTTCACTTGGCAAGAGATATTTGGCTCTCCTATAACTCTGTAAATAGAAATCCATCTGAAATAGATAGAGTAACCCACACATAAAAATGGGATCATTTGAAATGTCTTATTTTGATTTTATCTCTTTTCTCTTTCCACCCTTTTTTATCTTTGATTGAGTCACTCGTTTCTTTCAACAGATACTCTGCCTTAAAAATAGTCTTCCTTTAGTATTCTACATTGCTTGGCAAATATATGCACATAAATAAATTATTAATAAATGAATTAATGAATGATGTTTCCACAATGAATATATTTATTTATATATGTACAAAAATATGCTCATGATCTAATTAAAATTCTCATCTAAGAATATTAGGGCCTTTCATTTATTTAAATTATATATTCCCTTACAAGACTTAGTTTTCTTTACCTTTCTCTGTGTATTTCATCATAACTATTCTCCTCCCAACTAAATTCTAGACCTATTATAATTGAAATAATATTTTTTTATTTATCTCTGGTGATTATGCTATTATAAAGATGGTCTATTGATTTTTAAAATATTTTCCATTTGTTCAGCTAGAGAATTGAAATATCTTAGTAATTCTGCTGCTTTTCTATTAGAATTTCTTGAATTTTCAGGATATGTAAGAATAACCTGAGGGGGAAAATGATATGCCAACTTTCATCAGTTTTAAGACAACCTCAATTCTAAAACATTCCATTATAATTTATATCAAGGACAAAAAGAAAAGTTGCCTTTTAATCTATGAACAATGTTTAATGCCATCGATCATGTGCCGTATCTCCATGTCATAAAAGTAAGGTATAACGAATTAAACTTTAGAATCATGGAATTACAATGGTTTTCATTTGTTCTTTCTAATATTCATTCAATATTTGATTGCATTGGTTTCTTACTGCTTTCAAAGGCCTTCCAAAAAAATATTGAATATTTCTGTCTTTTTCACTCATATGTAATCTTTGGGTTGTGGTTTATTGATGTTCTTTGACTTTTCAAAATACTGGATTTTTAAAATCTTTTGCCTATTAATTGATTTCATTTTCTATATTTAGTAAGTTACATTATTTATTTTAATTCATTTTTAATATTTGTTTACATTTATTAGGAAAAAATTAAAATACTCTCTTTTGGTGTAGTTGAAAATGTGGTAAATAATGATTACCTGAAATATAACAGAATTCTTTTCAGTATGGTTTAAGTGCTCCAAATAACTTAAAGTGAAATATCTGGAAAGAAAATAACTACCAGTCAAGAATTTTATATCCATTGAGACTCTCAAAAATGATGGAAAGATGAAGACATTCTCAAGCAAACAAAACTGCCACTAGACCTGCCCTAAAAAATAGTACTATAGGAAATTCTTCATACTGAAAGGAAAAACACTAGACAGTGGTTCAAAGCAAAATTAAGAAATATAGAACTGCAGTAAATGTAACCATTTGGGAAATTATAAAAGCCAGTATTATTGTATTCTATTGTTCAGTATGTAACTCAACTTCTTCCTCAGGTGCTAAAATGCAAATGTATAAAAGATGATGATAAATCTCTTTTTGACATATGCTCTCCAAAAATATAAGTGGTAACAAGTGTAAAAAATGTTGGAGTACAGAGAAGTATAGGAAATGTATATGAGCATGCTATCGAAGTTCAGTTGGTATCCAACCAAACGATTGGTATATGTTGAGGATGTCAAATTTTAACCTCTTTAAACATAAAGAAAATAGATGAAAAATATATCCAGAGAGGAATGAAAATGCATTCAATATGATACAACACAGAAAGTAAATAAATATGAAAGCATGCATTAACAGAACTGAGGGACAAAAAGGTATAAGATTTATAAGGCTAAAAAGCAAAATGTCAGAAGAAAGTTCTACATATTCAGTAGTGACTTTAGATAAAAATGGATTGAACTCTCCAGTAAAAAGGCAGAAATTGACTGAATGGATAAAACAGTCTGACCCAACCATAAACTCTCTGAAAGAGACTCACCTTAAATTCAAAGATACATGTAGACTGAAACCAAAACAATAGAAAAAAGTATATACCATGCAAATAGTAACCAAAAGAGAGCTGAGGTGGCTATACTAACATCATCTAAACTAGACTTTAAGTCAAAACAGTTATGAGGGGCAAACTGTCATTACATACTGATAAAAAGGACAATGCAACAAGAAGATGTATCATAAATAAACATGCACCCAAAAGCTGAGTCCCAAATTACATGAAGCAAATTCTGACATATTTGAAGGTAGAAATATATGGCTTTATATTAAGAGTAGGAGACTTTAATACTCTACGCTTCATAATGGATAGTCCATGGAGTCATAAATTCAATAAGAAAGTACATTACTTGAATGATCCACTAAATCAACTAGACCTAACCGTCATATATGAAAAACACTGAAACCAACAAAAGTATAATACACACTTTTATCAAGTGCACATGGATAATTATCCATAATTGACCATCTGTTGGGTAACAAAACAAGTATCAATAAACTTAAAAATATTTAAATGATGCAATGAATATTCTCAGGCCACAAGAGAATGTAACTAAAACTCTATAACCAAGGGAGAAATGGAAAATTCACAAATATGTGGAAATTAAACAACATTCTCTTAAAAAACCAGTGGGGTAAAGAGGAAATCAGAAGCAAAATTAGGAAAAATCTTGAGGTGAATGAAATTGAATATACAACATACCAAAATTAGAGGTTGCAACAAAGGCAGTGATGAAAGGGAAATTCATGGCTCTAAATGCTTACATTAAAAAGGAAGAAAGACTTCAAATCAGACACCTATCCTCAAAACTAGAAAATTAGAAAGAGAAATGCAAACTAAACCCAAAGTGAGCAGAAGGAAGGAAATAAGATTAGAGCAGAGATAAAGGAAATAGGGAGAAAAAATAGACTCAACAAATCGAAAAGTTGGTTCCTCGAGATCAATAAAATTGACAAAACGTTAGCTAGACTGAGAAAGAAAAAAGAGGGAAGATACAAATAACAAAATCAGAAGTGAAACGTGGGACATAACGACTGACCCCACTGAAATAAAGACTGTGAACTGGTCGTATCCGCTACTTACCCTATCAGCGTGCTATGGCCGCCACCAGGGGCGCTGGCTGTTGCAGGACTTGTCCTCGCCTGTCAGCGGTGTGGCCTTCCATTGTCTGCTCCTCGCGGGACTGCGTGGGAGGCGGGAGAATGCAGGCTCCTGGGGATCGAGGCTTGGTGGAACCGCTGAGCATGTTGGCACCAGCACAGAGCAGCCAAGAAGATAAAATAACAGTCCACTTTATATACAGTGATGGTGAAGTCTCTTTAGGCACATCAACGTCTGCAGCTGGAACTAAAGGGTTAACATTGTCAGCTTGAAAAGTGCAATAGCACCCCTTGTGGTAGCCACGGGCAGCACAAGCCTCTGTATGAGGCTCTGGTTGGTTACTTTCAGAACACTCACTGTCATACAAATGTAAATCGGCCTCAAGCTGGTCAGGGACAGAATCCTCTGCTTCCACATTTTTGGAGGGCTCTGTGGTCTATGGTTGGTGGCAAGGCTCCAGGATGTGTAAGTTCATTGAGGGTGGTGGGCCACACTTGTGGGAGATGTTTGTGTGGGATGTGGTGGGAGGTGTGGGAGGTGGGCAACATGGGAATCCCAGTGGGTTCCGTGTAATATTTTGGGTAATCTAAGCACCTCTTAAAATATATGTGTATATATATATATATATATATATATATATATATAAATAACATTTTTGTAAGCAAATACTCATATATGCATATATATTTATATATCATTTTGCAAATGTTTGTATGTATTGTGAGAATTTTGATTTTTATCCACAATAAAAATAAATTAAAAAAAAAAAAAAGAAAAGAAAAGAAAAGAAAAGGCTTAAGGGCCAGAGTAATAAGATTGCAAAGACACCAAACATTAAAAGAAATGGTCTCTCCCTTCTGATATGCTCACCATAAGGCTTTTATCACTAATTTTCATTGTTCAGATTTAAAATATTCTGCCCTTGCAGCTGAAACCAATAACAATGTTTCTGTACAAAAGAAAAAATTCCTCAAAAGCCGGCGATTTAATAGTTAAACTGGTGCATTTTAATAAAGTTTTTAACACTCTAGAGTACTCTTCAAAGTTCCACTGCTGATTATGCATTTCCCTGATTATCCCAAGGATGTAACTTACCTTTTTTGAAAACCACTCGTCAGGAGCTCCTTGGTCCACTGCGCACTGACTGAAAGAAAAATTGCGTTTTCATGTCCCTGTTTGGGCACCAAATGTTGGTGTTCTGGAACTAGGTCCATGAAAATGGTGCTGTGGATAAGAAAAGATGAGAAAGAAACAAGAGATAGCAAGGGTCAGGGGACCCTCTATCCAAAGGGAGGAGAGTGTCACTTCATAAAACATCGTAGCTTTTATTTAGCTTTAGAACAAAGAAAATACGTGTGTGCATGTGCAAAGGCAATAGATACATGATGGGCTACACGTTACTAAAGTCAGCAAGTCTTTAGGGTTAAAGGTTCAGTTCTCCTTACATTCCTGCATGTAACAGACCTTGTTAATCAATATCTGACATATACAAGATACACTCCTTGAATCACAGCATGCTTCTCCACCAGGCTCCTACCAGATCTTATCTTAGTGTCCTTAGACTAGAGATGCCTGTCTCATACATACCAAGGCAGCCTGCTTTCTGTTGGTAGTCATGCCCTTTAATTGAACTCCTTCAAAACTTACAAAGCACTTTCCCTGACCACAAGGAAATGAAGCTGAAAATCAAGAATGGGTGAATATATCACAGATATGTGGAAGTTAAACAACACACTCTTAAACAACCAGTGAGTCAAGGAGGAAATTGTAAGAGGAATTGGTAAATATCTCAAGGTGAATGAAAATGAGAATACAACATATCAAAATATATCAAAAATATATAATAATATATATCCTTATATAACATATATAAAATACAATGACATGTATATGATATAAATATATATGATATTTATATATAAATATATATATAATGATTTTTGAAAGTGTTCCAAGATCATCTGGTAAGAAAATTTTTCAAGATTCCACAGCTACTCAGTGACAGAGTCTATAGCATAAATATAGCTACAGCATATGTGCTCTTTACTTTCATGTTTTAAAGCATTTCATCAATAAAAGGCAAGGGACTTCCAAGTTTAAATGACACGCATCACATCATAATACAATCTGTTACAAAATGTAAGAGGTACTTTTTAAAGACTTATGGCTCTTTGGTTTACTGAGAAAATTAAAAGAAGACAAACACTCATCTAGTAGTGCAGTGTTAGGCTTTTTCTTTCCATTTGTATTAAAAGCCATACTGCAGCCAAGAAATATTATGTGTCAACTATATTTTAAAAGTTGGCATGTTTTCTCCAATTTTATATATGCCTAACAAAATCCTTTCATCTATTTAAATATTACCCAATTTCTTTCAAATTGTGTCATGCTCCAAATGACATCCATTATACAACAGAGGAAGAAGCAGAAATATTAGTAGAAGGACAGGTTTCCTCGGTTTTCTATGAAAGCCATTATTCAATGCTTTCCTCAAGCCTCTTCTCTTCACTTTTGCCACACAATGCTATATTATTCTGAGAGAGTGGTGGGATAGAACCACTTCATACCAGCTTCTGAGCACAAACTGTTAAATTTTCAAGAAATCTTCATAACAGTCACTAAACAAAGCCATTATTTGAAAAATCCAATTATGCAAACATATAATTAAATACAATATAGTTAAATTTAGGTAATAAATGTTGAAAACTCATATATTCTCATATTTAAAGATAATAAATCTATAGAGAATGCAGTTTGCAGTTTGGGATAAACTTAATAATTTGACAAATTATTGTTGAATTGTCACATTGGTTGATTATGGATACATGGGTTTGGCAGAAATAAAAAAACATTTTGTGAAAATCAATTGGGTTTCTAAAATTTACAATAAAATTAATGTATATTTTATTATTACTTGCAAGTTATACTAGTAAAATGTATAATTAAACATGTACATACATGTATTTATATATAATAATGCAAATAATGTATAATAAGTTATCTATACATACATACATATATAACTTGTTAAACCTTTACTGCCATGTCATTTCTCTCTACCCATAAGCATTGACAGATCTGGACTTAACTGAGCACCACCTAGCTTGAGACATATCCAAATCAATTGTTAGGAAGAAAGAACTTAGTAGTATATAGAATCTTCACAAAGTCTAATGGAAATCTGAAAACTCCTTCAATATATAGATATAAATAAAAGTATAATCCTGAAATAGCCGAAAATTTTAGATCTATGAAGCCCAAGAATAGAGTCCTGAAGAAAACACACTTTCTGCAATGATATGCATTTGCCATTTTGGAAAAAAGTATTTATATTAATTTAAAATATTCTTATTTATGGTAATTTAAAAGGTAAATTCAATGACATTTCTAAAGCGTAAGATGGACTGCATGGGATACAGTCTTTAGAGAATATAAAATTCAACCCCAATATGTGGGCAACAACTACTAGAAGAGTTAATTTTGTGTCTTTATATTAATTTCTCAGCATTCCTCCCCTGTAGATGTGATGTCATTCAGACGTGGGTATTTCCCTGGACTCCCCTCTGATCTATCTATCATTGTATCTATCATTTATTAGTAGCACATTGCTTTGATTTCTATAGATTTCAGGAAAATCTACAACATGGCTAGTGTGATTCCTCTGACTTTGTCTTCCTTGTTCAGAATTGTTTTCACTAGAGTAGTTTTAAGTTTCTGTATAAATTTTGTGTACTTACCATTTTTCTCTCACTGTCTCAGTTCTTTTTTGATTCCAGCAGTAAGAACTATTAACAAACAAGGCTTTGCCTCAAACTTTTTCTTGAGGATATTGGGATACAAAAAAGCCTCTTTATTCCTAAAGTAATTTCATGTAAATTGTGGCAATTAATTAGAATTTTAAGATAAGGAAAACTTTTGAAATATGAACTTGCCAACTTATATTTGGCAATAATCTCTCAATAAGTACATCATTTGCTAATCAGCCAAGGAATACTTGTTGATCATCTAGTCTACTTATTAAATATAGTTACCAAATATTGTTTTTGATGCAGTTATATATATATATATCATTATATAATATATAAATTTATAAATATATATATTGAGTATCTAGTATACTTATTAAATATAATTATCAAATATATTTTTAATAAAAATGAATTTTATTAATACATTTCAGTAAACATACAATTGTTTCAGTGTGTGCAACCAATGGAATTTGCTATACTCACAATGCTGTACATTCATCTTCTCAAAAGATTTAGAACAATTTCATTACTCCAAAAAGAAACACTCCACACCCTTTAGCATCCCTTCCTCAGACCTACAAAACCACTAATCTGGGAAGCGGCTGTGGCTCAATCAGTGGGGCTCCCGTTTACCATATGGGAGGCCCCGGGTTCGGTTCCCGGGGCCTCCTGGTGAGGGCAGGCCCGCCCGCACGGCGTGGTTGGCTGACCCAGCGAGCACAAGCAGCAAGGGGGGGGATAAATGAATAAATAAATAAAATCTTTAAAAAAAAAAAAAAAAAAAAAAAAAAAAAAAAAAAAACACTAATCTCCTTTCATCTTTATAAATTGACTTATGTTTACATATATATTTATATTTATATTTTATATATATGGAATCATACAATATGTCTGGTATCCTTTACTTAGTATAATGTTTGTTTTTTATTTTTTCTGTCTGATATTAACATTTTTTTAATATTGACTTACATTTGTTCAGCTTCAAAGAAAAATGGTCTTTTATAAGCAATTCTACCCATACTCATATTTCATATATTTATTTTTCACACATATATTCATGTGACTAGTATATTATAATAGGGCAATCATACAGTATTTGTCCTTTTCTGCCTGGCTTACTTCACTCAACATAGTGTCCTCCAGGTTCATCAATGTTGTCATATGTTTCATAACTTCATTTATCTTACAGCTGCATAATATCCCATTGCGTGTATACTCCCCAATTTGTTTATCCATTAATTAGTTGATGGACATCTGTGTTGTTTCTAACTTTTGGCTGTTATGAATAATGTTGCTATGAACAGCAGTTTGCAGATATCTTCTGTTCATGTCACTTTTCTCAGTTCTTCTGGGTATATACCTAACAATGGTATTGATGGGTTCCATTGCAAGTCTATATTCAACTTCTTTAGGAACCACCAAACAGTCCTCTACAGTGGCTGTACCATTTTTCATTCCCACCAACAGTGAATAAGCATTACTATCTGTCCACATCTCTCCAACATTTACAATTTTCTGACTTTTCATAGTGGCCAGTCTAATATGTGTAAAATGGTATCTCATTGTAGTTTTGATTTGCATTTCCCTAATTGCTACTGATGTTGAACATTTTTTCATGTGTTTCATTGCCATTTGTATTTCTTCTTTAGACAGTTGTCTTTTCAAGTTTTTGTCCATTTTTCAATTGGATACTTAGTCTTTTTATTGTTGAGTTGTATATTCTCCTTATATATTATGGATATTAAATCCTTATCAGATATGTGATTAACAAATATTTTCTCCCATTGAGTCACCTGCCTTTCCACCCTTTTGACAAAGTCTGTTGTGGTGCAAAACTGTTGACTTTTTAGGAGGTCCAATTTATCTATATTATCTTGTGCTTTGGGCATAAGGTTTAAGAAACTACCACCTACCACAAGATCTTAAAGATATTTTCCTATATTTCATTCTAGGAGTTTTATGGTTGTTGTTTTTTATTTAAGTCCTTGATCCATTTTGCGTATGAACTTTTGTATAACATGTGAGATAGGGGTCTTCTTTCTTTCTTTTGGATATGGCTATACAGTTCTCCCAGCACTATTTGTTGAATAGACTGTTCTGGTCTAGCTGGATGGGCTTAACAGCCTTGTCAGAAATCACTTGACTGTAGATATGAATTTCAATTTCTGAATGCTTGATTCAGTTCCTTTGGACAATCTGCTTGTCCTTATGCCAGTACTAGGCTGTTTTTATCACTGTAGCTAAATTATATGCTTTCAAGTCAGGAAGTGAGAGCCCTCAAATTCTTTCTTCTTTTTTAAGATATTTTTTGGCTATTCAAGACCCTTACCTTTCCAAATAAATTTGACTATTGGCTTTTCAATTTCTGCAAAAAAAAAGCTGTTGGGATTTTTACTGGGATTGCATTGAATCTGTAAATCAATTTGGGTAGAATTGATGCCATAAACAATATTTAGTCTTCCAATCCATGAACACAGAATTTCCTTCCATTTATTTAAGTCTTCTTCAGTTTCTTTTAGCAATGTTTTGTAGTTTTCTGAATACAGGTCTTTTATGTCCTTGGTTAACTTTATTCCTAAATATTTGATTGTATAAGTCACTATTTTACATGGAATTTTTTCTGATTTCCTCCTTAGATTGTACATCAGGAGTTTATAGAGACACTATGGATTTTTACATATTAACCTTGTGTCCTGTCCTTTGCTGAACTCATCTGTTAATTCTAGTAACCTTGTGGATTTTTCAGGATTTTCTAGATATAGGATCATGTCATCAGTGAATAGTGAAAGTTTTGCTTCTTCTTTCATACTTGGGTGCATTTTATTTCTTTGTCTAGCCTAATTGCTCTAATTTGAACTTATAGCACAATATTGAATAATAATGGTGACAGTGGACATCCTTGTCTCATTCCTGATCTTAGTGGGAAAGTTTTCAGTCTTTCACCATTGAATACAATGCTAGCTGCATGTTTTTCATACATGCACTTCACCATATTGAGAAAACTTCTTTCTATGCCCATTTTCTGGGGTATTTTTATCAAGAAAGGATGCTGTATTTTGTCAAATGCCTTTTCTGCATCCATCGAGAGGATCATGTGATTTTTATTCTTCAATTTATCCACGTAGTTTATTATGCTAATTGATTTTCTTGTGTTGAGCCACCCTTGCATATCCGGGACAAAGCCTATTTGATCATGGTGTATATTCTTTTAATGTGCTTTTGGATTTTGTTTGCAAGCTTTCTGTTGAGGATTTTTGCATCTATTAGACATATTGGTCTGTAATTTTCTTTTCTCATAATATCTTTATCTGGTTTTTGTATTGGGGTGATGTTGCCTTCATAGAATGAGTTTGGTAGCATTTGTTCCTATTCAATTTTTTGAAAGAGCTTGACCAAGATCAGTATTAGTTAATCTTTGAATGATTGGTAGAATTCACTTGGGAAGCCATCTGGTCTTGGGCTTTTCATCTGTGGGAGGTTTTTGATGACTCTTTCAATCTCCACTTGTGATTGGTTTGTTGAGGTCTTCTATTTATTCTAACATCCATGCAGGTGGTTCATAAACTTCCAGGAGTTTGTCCATCTCCTCTACATTTTCCAGTTTTTTTAGCACACAGTTGTTCATAATATCCTCTTATGATGTCTCTTATTTCTACAGTATCAGTGGTAATGCCCCTGCCTCATTTCTGATTTTGTTTATTTGTGTCTTCTCTCTTCTTTTCTTTGTCAGTCTACCTAAGGGTTTGTCAATTTTGTTAATCTTGAAAAATCAGCTTTTGGTTTTGTTGATGCACACTATTTTGTTGTTGTTGTTGTTCTTGATTTCATTTATTCTGCTCTGATCTTTACTATTTCTTTCCTTTGGCTTGGTTTGGCATTAACTTGTTGTTTTTTCTAGTTTTTACAGGTGTGCAGTTAGATCATCAATTCTAGCTCTTTCTTCTTTTCTAATGTAAGCATTGAGGACTATCAATTTCCCTCTCAGCATTGCCTTTGCAATGATCCATAGGTTTTGATATGCTGTTTTCTCACTTTCATTCATCTCAAGATATTTGCTGGGAATTCCAGCAAGATGGCATCAGCTTAGGTGTGCACTCCCCAGCTCTCTTGTAAAAAATGGTGGGAAAGGGCAAAATCCCACCTGAGTGAGCTACTTTGGGAACCCACAGGGCAGGAGTGGGTTGCATTAATCTGGTGGGAACTGGACAAAGAGACAAAGAGCCTAAGGGAAAACCATGAGTTTCTCAACCCTGTGGCTGTAAATGGTGGGCAGCTAAGTCCCATCATCCAGGCAAAAAGCCTCCATAAATTCCCTGACTCCCACCAGCCACTGAGTGGGAGGGAACATTCTCAGGGAGGAAGAGGATTCTGCTGAAGGGTGGAAAGGGTTTCCTTTTTGTGGTTTTGGTTACCTGGGTCTCCTTTAAACTTCAAGGAGCAAAGCAGCCATCACTGAAGTGGCCCTGGGAAAGGGTAAGAGGGGAATCTACTCAGGCAAACTGACACACCCAGTTACCCTGGAAGAGAGGAACTTGGGTGGGGATAGGACAGATACTAGTCCAGTGCTGAAAACTATCAAAATTACAACTCCTCTAAGGGAGGCAGGCAGCAGGGAGCCTCAATAATCTTTCAAGGGCCTATTTAGGGTCCCTAGGTAGAGGAGGGGTCTGGAAGAGGGTCAAGAGTGGCTTCTTTGTGGTGAGTTCAGTCACCAGGGTCCCCTTTGAATCTCAGAAGGGACCTTGTCCTGACCAGGAGAGGGAAGGGGGATCCACTCACACAGGCTGTCAAGCCCAGCTGCCCTGAGAGAGAAAGTAATTAAAATAGAAAGGGTGTGGGGACTGACAGGCACCTAATCAGCAGGACTCTGGCCAACTGCAAAGATTCTAAACTACCCAAGGGAAGATGGGCCGATAGCTTTCTGAAAGGCTAACTGACCCAAGGAGAAAGTTTAGCTCAGTGGAGTAGTTCTTGACTTGAATATACAAGGTCCCTGGTTCAATTCCCAGCTCCTCATATAGAAGTGATCCACTGGGTTATCAGACATCCAGCTGATACTTTAAGACAGGGAACATATAGACTTTTTTTTGTATTAGCTTTTCTTGGATCTCTTATTTTTCTTTTTTTTTTTTAGATTTTTATTTATTCATTCATTTATTCCCCCCTTTGCTGCTTGTGCTTGCTGGATCAGCTAACCACACCACGTGGGTGGGCCTGCCCTCACCAGGAGGCCCCAGGAACCGAACCCAGGGCCTCCCATATGGTAAACGGGAGCCCTACTGATTGAGCCACAGCCGCTTCCCTCTTATTTTTCTTAAAAAAAAAGTTTCCTTTTTAAAATTTAACTTAGTTTACTTGCTAAAGCCCAGTTCAAAATCTGCAGAGAGCAGGCTCCAGGGTAATTAATTGATGGACAGTGGTAGCCTGAGACTATCTTAGGGGCCTAAGAGGGAAGGCTGTTTTTCCATGGGTTTTGTTTGTTTGTTTGTTTGTTTGTTTGTTCTTCTGTTCTTTTTTTTTTCCTAAGAAACTGGAAGAAATGGCCCAATCCAATGAATGAACTGAAAAACAGGTGGGCTTGCAGAACATGGATCAACTAATCAGAGATGTCCAAACAAATATCATGAAGTGAGGGAAGAGATTAAGGATATTAGGAAGACACTGGGCAAACACACTGAAGAAATTTTAAACATACATAAAAAGATAACGGATATAATGGTGATGAATGGCACAATACAAGAAATGAAAAAATACACTGGAAGCACGTAACAGCAGATTTGAACAGGCAGAGGAAAGATTCAATGATGTGGAAGACAGTATATCTGAAATAAGACAGATAGTAAAACAGATAGATAGAAAGAGAAAAAATCCAGCAGGGACATAGGGATTTGAATGACAGCATGAAATGCACAAACATACAAATTATAGGCATCCCAGAGGGAGAAGAGAAGGGAAAGGGGATAGAAGGTGTTTTGAAGGAAAGAATGACTGAAAATTTCCCAAGCCTATAGAGGGACATCGATGTACATGTCCAGGAAGTGCAACAAACCCCAAACAGTATAAATCCTAAGAGGCCTACTCCTCAACATATACTTGTCACATTGTCCAATATTCAAGACAAAGAGATAATACTGAAAGCAATAAGAGAAAAGAGATCCATCACATAAAAAAGAAGCTTGAGAAGATTAAGTGCTGATTTCTCATCTAAAACCATGGAGGCAAGAAGGCAGTGGTAGGACATAGTGAAGAGGCTAAAAAAAAAAAAAAACAAACACTTCAAGTCAAGAATTCTCTATTCAAATGATGGAGAGTTCAAAATATTCACAGTTAAACAGCAATTAAGAGAATGTGTCAATAAGAAACCTGCACTTCAATAAATACTAAAGGTAGATTTGTAGGTCAAAAGGAAGAAACAGGAGAGAGTTGGAGGAGAGTGTAAGAACAACTAAAAAGATATGAGGAGAAATAAAAACAACATATGGCATACATAAACCTAAAGAAAATATGGCTAATGTAAGTAATTCCTTGACAGTAATAACATTGAATGTAAATGGATTAAACTACCAGTCAAGAGTCAAAGACTGGCAGAATGAATATGGAAATATGACCCATCTATATGCCGTCTATAAGAAACCCACTTTAGTCACAGAGATTCAAGGAGGCTGAAAGTGAATGGTTGGAAAACATTTCTAAAAGCAAACAATAACCAAAAAAGGGAGGAAGTAGCTATATTAATATTGGACAAAATAGACTTTAAATGCAAAACTATTGTAAGTGACAAAAACAGACTCTATTTACTAATAAAAGTGTTAATCTATCAAGAAGAAAGAAAGAACAATCATAAACATTTATGCACTTAACCAGGGCACCTCAAAATACATGAGGCAAACACTGGAAAAACTTAGTGGAGAAATAGATGCCTCTGCAATTACAGTTGGGCCTTTAATACACCATTATCACTATTAGACAGAACATCATGACAGGATCAATAAAGAAACAAAGACATTGAATAATACATTAGAGGATCTGGACCTAATAGACTTATACAGAACATTACACCCAAATACAGCAGGATATACATTCTTTTCAAGTGTAGAAGAATCATTATCTAGGATAGACCACATGCTAGGCTACAGAACAACTCTCAATGAATTCAGAAATACTGAAATTATAAAAAGTAATTTCTCTGAGCACAATGGAATGAAGCTGGAAGCCAGTAAGGGACAGAGAAACAGATTAGGTACAAAGACAGGAAAATTGCACAACACACTCTTGGACAAACAGTGATCAGAGAGGAAATAACAAAAGAAATCAGTAACTACCTCGAAAAGAAGGAAAATGACAACCCAATGTATCAACACCTATGGGATGGAGCAAAAGCTGTACTGAGAGGAAAATTCATAGTGATAAATGCCTATATGAAAAAAGAAGAAAGAGCTAAAATCAAAGACCTAACTGCATACCTGGAAGAGTTAGAAAAAGAACAACAACATAATCCCAAAGGAAGTAGAAAGAAGGAAATAAACAAGATTAGAGCAGAACTAAATAAAATGGAAAATAATAAAGCACTGGAAAAAAATAAACAAAACCAAAAGCTGGTTCTTTCAGAACATCAATAAAATTGACAAACCCTTATCTAGACTAACAAAGAAAAAAAAAAGGAAAGAAGATACAAATACATACATAGAATAAGAAATGAGGAAGGAGTTATAACCACTGACCTCACAGAAATAAAGAATATCATAAGAGGATAGGTTGAAAAATTATATGCCAACAAGATGGTTAATTTAGAGGAAATGGATAAATTCCTAGAAAGACACAAGCAGCCTACATTGACAAAAGAAGAAATTGATGAACTCTACAGACCAGTCATGAGTAATGAGATAGAAATAGTCATCAAAAATCTCCCAACTAAAAAGAGCCCAGGACCAGATGGCTTCACAGCTGAATTCTACCAAACATTTCAGAAAGAACTAACACCAATCCTGCTTAAACTCTTCCAAAAAATAGAAGTGGAGGGAACATTGCCTAACTCATTCTATGATGCCAACATCACCCAAATATCAAAGCCAAACAAAGATGCCACAAGAAAAGAAAAATATAGACCAATCCCTCTAATGAACTCAGCTTCTAAAATCTTCAGCAAAATACTTGCTAATCGTATTCAACAACACAACAAACGAATAACCAAGTGGGTTTCATCCCTAGTATGCAAGGATGGTTCAACATAAGAAAATCAACCCATGTAATGCAACACATAAACAATTCAAAGGAAAAAATACCAAATAATTATCTCTATAGAAACAGAAAAAGCATTTGACAAAATACAACTCCCTTTCCTGGTAAAAACACTACAAAAGATAAGAATAGAAGGAAACTTACTCAAAATGATAAAGGGTATATGTGAAAAACCCACAGCTAACATCATATTCAATGTAGAAATCTTAAAACTTTCCCCCTAAGATAGGGGACAAGAAAAGTATTCCCCTTTTCACCGCTCCTATTTAACATTGTGTTAGAAGTACTTGCTTGAGCACTTAGAGAAGAAAAAGATATACAAGTCATCCAAATTGGAAAGTAAAATGTAAAAATTTCACTATTTGCAGACAGCATGATCCTATACATAGGTAGCCTGGGAAAGTCTACAACAAAGCTTCTAGAGCTTATGAATCAGCTCAGTAAAGTCCCAGGCTATAAGATCAATGTGCAAAAATCAGTAGCATTTCTGTATATCACTAATGAGCAATCTGAGAAGGAAGTCAAGAAAAATATCCCATTTACAATAGCCACTAAAAGAATCAAATACCTAAGAATAAATTTAACTAAAGTTGTAAATGACTTATACACAGAAAACTACACAATACTGTTCAAGGAAATAAAAAAAAAAAAGACTTAAATAAATGGAAGAATAGTCCCTGTAAATGGATAGGAAGATTAAACCTCATTAAGATGATCTACAGATATAATGCAATTCCAATAAAAATCACCACAGCAATTGGAAAAGCTAATTATGAAATTTTGGCCCCAAATAGCCAAAAGGAAAAAGGAAATCAGAAGTATGTTTGATTTTAAAACATACTACAAATCTACAGTAGCCCAAACTGCATGTTTGGCACAAAGATAGACATAGTGGCCAATGGAGCCGAATTGAGGGTTCTAATATATGTACAGTCAACTGATAATTGACAATGCCAAGAAGCCCATTCAACACGGAGAAAATGGTCTCTTCAACAAATGGTGCTTGGAAAACTGGATATCCATATCCAAAAGAATGAGAGAGGAACACCATCTCACACCTTATACAAAAATTAACTCAAGATGTATCAAAGATTTAAATATAAGAGTCAAGACTGCAAAGACCTTGGAAGATAATGTAGGGAATCATCTACAGGATCTTGTAATAGGAAAAGTTTTCATGAACCTTACACTCAAAGCACGAACAAAGAAAAAAATAGATAAATGGGACCTTCTGAAAATTAAAACCTTTTACACCTCAAAGGAGTTTGTCAAGAAAGTGAAAAAGCAGCCTACTCAATGGGAGAAAATATTTGGTAACGATATATCTAATAGGGGCCTAATATCCTGCATATATAAAGAAATTCCACACCTCAAAAATAAAAAGACAAACAAACCATCTTAAAAGGGGAAGTGATTTGAATAGACACTTCTCTAAATAAGAAATATAAATGGCCAAAAAGCACATGAAAAGATGCTCAACATCACTAGCTATTAGGGAAATGTAAATCAAAACTACAGTGAGATATCATTTTGCACCCATTATACTGGCAGCTATTTAAAAAATAGAGGACTACACGTGTTGGAGAGGATTTGGAGGAATGGGAATCCTCATCAACTGTTGGTGTAGAATGGTGCAACCATTTTGGAGGACAGTATAGCAGTTCCTCAGAAAACTAACTACAGAACTGCCATATGATCCAGCAATTCCACTGCTGGGTATATACCCAGAAGAACTGAAAGCAAGGGCATGAACAGAAACATGCCTACCAATGTTCATAGTTGCATTATTCATTAATGCCAAAAGTTCAAAACAACCTAAATGCCCCTCAACAGACGAATGGATAAACAAATTGTGGTACATACATACAATGGAATATTACACAGCTGTAAGAAAGAATACAGTATTAGAACACGGATAACATGGATGAATCTTGATGACCTTATGTTGAGTGAAGCTAGCCAGGCACTGAAGGACAAATCTTACATGATCTCACTGATAAGAATTAAGCAAATTGAGCAGACTCACAGAACTAGAGTCTGGATGATAGGTTACAGGAAATAGAAAGGGAGAAGAAGGCTGTGGGTCAATGCCCACATGGGCAAAATCTATGATAAGGTATAAGTGTGTAGTTATACAGTGGAAGGGCATGACAGTGGTACAGTGATACTATTGGGTTAGGAGGTGCAAGTATGTTGAGGGGGAGGTTGTGGAGGGGGTTGGACTGTGAATGGAACTAGGGGAAAGTTTGGGGGAGGGAGTAAGTGCACTGGGGATTTGTGGGTACGTGGTTGAAACTACAATATTGGGAATACTCTTTTGGCAATAGGGCAAGTAGTGTTACTGGTTTAGGGAGTTGGATGTGGGTGGCATTTGAGACAGGATGCACCTGGGCCAGGCATCTATGGAGTATGTGAGTATTCATCTTGGTATAGTGTATAACATCAGTAGTTGGAGACCCTCACAATGAGCAAGAATGTGTTGGATTCTCATCCTGGGGATGTCTGTTATGTTCCCAAATATAGGGGCAGGAGTATCTCAAGAGCATGGGCAGTGCCCAATAGGGGAGGACAGACCAGTGTGTCAAGCCCTCAGTGTTGCTGCAAGTAACTATGAATCTGGTCCTGCAAATGGTGAAGCTTGTTGGTTGCCGTGGGTCCCGAGGAGTGGAAGAGGGACAAATAGAATAGATGGAAAAGGCAACATTTTGAAGGTGATGGATGTGTTCCACATGGTCTTGCAATGATGGATACAGGCCATGTTAAGTTTCATCAAAATTTATAAAAGTATACAGTCCAAAATGTAAACCATAATGTAAACCATTGACCATGGTGGGTAGCTATGTTTCAATATTTGTACATCAAGTGTAACAAATGTACCATCCACATATAAAATGTTATTAGTAGGGGAAAGGGGAAAAGGGGGTTGATGTTGGATATATGGGAGACCCCTATATTCTGTATGTGACTTTACTGTGACCTAAAACTTCTTTGAAGACAAAATGAAAAAGACATTGGGGGAATAAATGGAAGAAAATGTCACTGTACATATAGGACAACAGCTCTTACAGTGATGAAAGGCAAAATGTCAAAAAATTTTTTTCATTATTTTTTGTTATCCCCCATTTTTTTTATTCTTTAATTCTTTTGTATTTTATTTCTCATTAAAAAATATCATTATTATTTCATTTTCTTATTAATTGTATTTGACTCTTCTATTGGCTTCATTTTTAAAGAAGTTTTGGATCACAGAATGGTTACAACTCTGCAGGGCAGGATCATTTGTGTGGGGTGTCAGTGATGGGATTTACATGGAAAGAGGTTCACCTGGGCATACATATGAGGCATATAAATGTGTTCAAATGTTCGTAGGGCATTGTCACAGTGGGTAGAGGTTCACAAAATAACTGAAAGAATATTGAATTCCCATCCTGGGAAGCTCTGCCACATTCTCTAATAGAACAGCAAGAATTCCCCAAGTACAGAGTCAATGGCTAGTGAAGGAGGATGGACCATTGTTGGGCACTTGATATTCATGACTGTGCATATGAACATTTGCTGTTGAAATTGAAATTTAACCTAGGATTATAGGGTGCCTAAGCATTACCTCTTGAGAGCCTCCTTGTTGCTCAAATGTGGCCTCTCTCCAAGCCAAACTCAGTATATAAATGCAATAACTTTCTCATAGTGTAGGACATGAATCCCAGTGATGAGCCTCCTTGGCACCAAGGGATTATTACCAAGCACCAATTAGCAATGCAACTGGAAACAGGCCTTGATCAAAAGGGAAAAAGGTAAAGACAAATGAGTTTATATGGCTAAGAGACTTCAATATGAGTCAGAAGGTCATTTCAGAGGTTACACTTATGCACATCTCTGCAGGATCTCACTGACTGCCAAATTAGACACTACCTCAAATAGCAGGGCTCCTGAGGGCTCTGGAGGCACCTAGGCACTATGGTAAGGGCATATAGCTCAGGAATTTGGTGCCTTGCCAGTGAGCCCTACTTTGGAATTTCTTCTTGGTGAGTTGTCCCTTTTATTAATATATATGACCTTCTTCATCCCTTGCAACAGTCTTGCCTTTAGAATGTATTTTGTTGATATTAGTGTCACTACTGCAGCTCTTTTTTTGGTTGCTATTTGCATGGTATATCTTTTTCCAACCCTTCACTTTTAACCTGGTTGTGTCCTTACATTTGAGGTGAGTCTCTTGTAGACAACATATAGATGGCTCATATTTTTAATCCATTCTGTCTGTCTGTGTCTATTGATTGGGAAGTTCAAGCCATTAACATTCAATGTTAGGACAGTAAAGGTATTACTTATTTCATCCATTTGACCTTTGGCTTTCTGTTCACATATCATACTATAATTTATCTTTTCACCCTTCCTAACTTTCTTCATTTCTAATCTCTTCTCCAAGTCTCTTGCCCTGTTTTTTTCTTTTAGGCTGCAGCACTTCCTTTAGTATCTCTTGTAATTCTGGTCTTTTGGCAACATATTTTATCACCTTGTGTTTGTCTGTGAAGACATTGAACTTCCCTTCATTTTTGAAGGACAACTTTTCTGGATACAGAATTCTGGGCTGGCAGTTTTTCTCTTTCAGTACTTTAAATACATCATACCACTTCCTTCTGTCCTCCATGGTTTCTGATGAGAGGTCGACACAATCATATTGAGTTTCCCTTTTATATGATATTTTGCTTTTCCCTTGCTGCTTTCAAAATTTTCTTTTTATCTCTGATATTTATCATTCTGAATAGCAGTGTCTTTGGGTAGGTCTGTTTGTGTTTATTTTGTTTGGGGTGTGTTGTCTGTGGATATTGATATTTATGTCTTTCATAAAGGTAGAGAAATTTTCAGTCATTATTTTCTCAAATATTCTTTCTACCCCTTTTACATTCTTTTCTCCTTCTGGGACACTGATAATGCATATGGTTTTGCATTTCACATTGTCATTCAATTCCTGACCCTGTTCCATTTTTTCCATTTTCTTCTCTTACTGTTCTCCTGTCTTTTCCAGTTCAGATGTTCTGTCTTCAAAATCACTAATTCTGTCTTCAAGCAATTCAAATCTGCTCTTATGTGCCTCTAATGTATTTTTAATCTCATCCATCATGTCATTCATTCTCATAAGGCCAGTTACTTTTAATTGCAGAATTTCAAATTGTTCTTTATGCTCACCCAGTGTCTTCTTAATATCCTTTATCTCTTTAGTCATATTTTCTTTCCATTCTTTAAAATGATTTAGGAGAATTGTGTGATTATCATTGATTGTCTCAAATCCTGAATCTCTTCAGGATATTTGGTTTGTTCCTTTGGCTAAGCCATCTCTTCCTGTTTCCTAGTATGGCTTGTAATTTTTTGCTGATGTCTACGCAGCTGATATGTTGGTGAATTTACTCTGATGGCCAATTCCACTCTCTTGCCTATTGTTATTATTTTTTTTCACAGCTCTTTGATATTTGGCTCAACTTATCCTAAATCTTTAAAATTTCCCAGCTTATGCTGTCAAAATCATGCCAGAGACTCACTAATAGGTCACAGACTTTCTCTCAGGGGTGGGATTAAGAGAATCTAAAAGCAGTTTCTGTCCATGTAATTTCCAGACCAGTCAGCAGATAGCGCTCATTGGCACACCTGTCCACAGAGGTGTATCTCTTGGTTTTCCTTTGTTTTCACCTGGCCAGAGTCAAAATTCAAAACAGGCTCTGCTGGCTAATTTCACTGAAGAAAAGCTCCCTGACTCCCCCTCCCTTTTCCCTTGTAACAGCTGGCAGAGAGGAAGACTTCTGCTCCTCTTTCATTCAGCTGAAATGAGCAGGGGTTTTACCTCTGCTGAATATCTTGGGGGTGAGGGAGGGGTGTCCTTCCCCACAGCCAGGAGGTTTAGTAACTCACAGTTTGTTGTTTCAGCTTCTTCATCTCTCTGCCCCTCAACCTCCTGAGAGTTGTGAAGCAGTGTCCTGGTCTCCTGACCCCCAGAGCAGGTCCCTGAGTCAGCCTTTGGTTGTTTTTCCATTGTTTTTGTGAGAGCTGTGCCTTTTCTGACTAATGCATTGCCGTGTTCCCACTGTTCCAACCCAAATATCTTTTTTGATGCAGTACATCACAGTAAATGTAGAGAATAGATGTGTGTACAAGGAACAATTTCCTTACATTCTTGGATCTTTTATACTGGCAGACATAAGATAAATGTTTGCATTTTTAAACTTCTGATTAAAGACAGCATTGTCATTTCATATTTGAAAACTCCTCTCACTCCTACAAATATAACACAATGATAGATGAAGTATAAAAAGAGAAATCATCAAAGGTATTTTCAGGTTAAAATATAACAAAATAGACAAAAAGCAAGCAACCAACAAAAACAAATAGGCCTTTGTACTTTTACAGAAAAAAATAACCAAATTTGTAACTAAGGTAGGAAGTTTAGAATTAGGTACATGAGGATAGAGATTTGCTTCCTATGGTTGTAGGAGACTAAGGCTGCTCTTCAGCCTGTGGAATTTCACTGAGAATCACTTCTGATGTTTAACCTCTGAGATTATTGGTGACAGTCTTTCTGAAACTCAGTCCTATGGAAAACCTCGGTCTTATTGAAGAGGGAGTTCTCAGACAAGGCTTTGTGATTACAAACTAAACATATTCATCTTCTGTTTTACTTGGATATAATACTGAATTGGAATCTGTAATAGCTTCAATGTTGAATCTCTAATTTCCTCAATGTTGCAATGGATCACGAACGACAGGATTGCAATATAACATCTGATTCTGCACTGGGGCACCGTGGGCAGGCCAAGTAAAGATCACTGAACAACTGGTGGAAAATGTGAACTGAGAGAAACAGAGAGATATGTAGAGAGATAGAGAGAGAGAGAAAGAGAGAGAGAGAGAGAGAGAGAGAGAGAAAGATCAGAGCCAACAAGAGTTTAGAACCCCAAATACCTTATAATATGGTAAAAGATAGTGAAATCTAATGTTAATAAAAGCAGGCACTTCTAAAGTTGTATAAAGCCAACATCATTCAAATAGAAATAAAGCAAGGTAAAAATAGACTTAAATTGAAATATTTTTATTTCTAAAAAATAAATAAATAAATATTGAAAAATAATCAATGTTAAATAAGAGAGAAATTGCTTTTGAAAAAGTACCAAGGAAAGTATTGGTAATGGTGGTATTGATGGTAACACAACTTTGTAAATAAAATTAACAAAACTGAATTTTATATCTGAACTTGGTTAAAATGGGAAATTTTAGGTGGTATATATGTTTTATAATAAAAATAAAAGCAACTATAAGGCAGTACAACACAGTGAACCCTAATGTAACCTATGGTCTATAGTTAATATTTACAATAATATTGTCTCAATTATAACAAAGGTACCACACTAATGCAAAATGGTAATAGTGAGGGCAAAAATTTGGTAATTACTGCATGATTTTTCTGTAAGCCTGTAATTTCTTTAATAAAAAAACAATTAGCTCAATTAAACATCTTGGAAATAGTAATGTTAAAAAAATCTCCTGAAATTAAAAAGTTAAACGATTCTATCTTTAGTATATTAATTGTAAAATTAATGATAGAATTAGTAATTTGTAATAAAATTGACAAATTTATAAAGAGACCAATAAAAATATTTGGAAAGATAATAAGAACATAAAAGAACAAATAAGTAATAATGAAAAGCTGAAGAGAAATCTAAAATCAACTTTTATATAAATTTGGGCCCTCAGAAGAGAACAAACTTGTTCAGCACTACTTGTTCAGCAATGTGGGCTTGGGTGTGTCTTCCTGAAAATTACCAGCCACAGGTTTATAGGCTGATGAGTGCAAGTCTATAGTGCATGGGGGAAAGAAAATAAACAATAATTAAGTGATTATTTTTAAAATAAATTTATTAAGGTAGAGATCCATGCACCTGGCAGAAGAAATCTCTTAAGGAAGAACTTAAAGAAAACACATGCCTCAAATCGCAAGGATAAAATTACAAAAAAAAAAAAAAAAAAAAGCTCACAGGGAAAAATAAATGTAATAATAAAATAAGCTAGGGAAATGAAGTAAAACAAAGGACAGCTGTAGGAATCATAGAAAGCACAATCAGATTTATAGAGACCTGGTAAGCTGAAACAATCTGCACTGAATCTATTTGACACCTGTCAAGTTTTAAATTCCAACGAGTACAGTTAAATTTCTAGTTTTCATATTTGGCTTTTGTAATTTCAACCTTTCAGAGTCTTTTAAATTTTTAAATGACAACTTTACTTTTCTTTATAGATTGGGTTGCCTCTTTTTTTCCATATGTAATATTATTCAGTAATTAAACTGAAAAGTCAGTTTAAACTGAAGATAATAGATACTCTAGCATGTATCAGAGAAAGGGATTCATAAGCAGGGCTGAAGAAATATGTTCAAGATGAACTTCCAGGAAAGATTTACAAAACCACTTTGCAGAACGATGCTGCAAAGATTGTGACTTTTCCCTGCCACTATCAGGAATTCAATACCTCTAAAACACCAACACATAAGTACAATTAGTAAATTTTCCTACTGTTGCGATTTTCAAGTACACCAGCAAAATAAATGCCTTTAATTCTGTCTCTCTTCCAACTTATGCCAATACAAAATTCATTTCTTGGGTAAATGAACCTAAGCTGGACATCTTAATCATGTTCTGAACTCTCATTGCAAGGTCGCCTGGGAAATCGTTTTTTTGTTTTGTTTTTTATATTTGCAGCTTCTGTTGTGTAAGAAGATAAAACTGAAGAAGGCTGAAATATAATATGATTGAGCCCATCCACAATATTTTTTGCCCATATTAATTTACACGCAAATTATTTCACATTTAAAAACTTTCAAAAATAATGGCTTTCCACAAAAAATGCAACTATTACCATGCAAAACAAAATACATTTACTGTCTCTCCAGAAGGGGAGAGCCAAAGTCCCAAAAGTTTCTGTCTTCAACTTTGAGTGTTGTTGATCTACTCTTTGCTTTTTAGATAAAGTAAAATTATAAAATAAAACTAATATAATATATCATGATATGATATATAACATCCCTGGTATCTTTAACAATGGGATAATGCAATGAATTTGTCCAATAGAAGTATCCTCTATTTAAATATTAATAAAATGGAAGGAGGGAGCACAATTAGAAACATATACATTTACACATAATCATAGAACCATATATATATATACACAATCATAACTATTACATATATACATATAGTCACTTATTTACACTTATACATTTTATTAGCATTATGGATAATCTGAATGAAGTATATATAATCTCAATTTAAATGTTAATATATATAAATACAATCTTAAAAAAATTTAATCAGTTTCATTTAAAAACTTAAGACTTCCTTCCTCCATTCATTCAAAACATTGCTAAAAGAAACCAAAGAAAAGTTAAATAAATAGGACATACTGTATTCATAGACTAGAAGACTAAATATCACTAAGATGTCAATTCTAATCTATCTGATTTACAGATCCAATACAATCCCAATAAAAATCCCAAGAGCCTTTTTTGCAGAAACTGAAAAGCCCATAATCAAATTTATTTGGAAGGGTAAGGTGCCCAGAATAGTAAAAAATGGCTTAAAAAAGAAGAAAATTGGAGGACTCTCACTTCCTGACATAAAAGCCTATTACTTAACTGCATTGGTAAAAAGAGCATGGTACTGGTATAGAGACAACAGATTGACCAATAGAACCAAATCAAGAACTCAGCAATAGATTCTCACATGTACAGTCAAGTGATTTTTTACAAGACTGTTAAGCACACCCAGCTGAGCCAGAACAGCCTGTTCAAGTAATGGTTTTGGGAGAACTGGATGGCCAAATCCAAAAGAAAGAAAGAGGAACATTATCTCACACTTTATACAAAAATTAACTCAAAATGGATCAAGGAACTAAATATAAAAGCAACAACCATAAAATTCCTCAAAAAAACTGGAGGAAAACATCTTCAAGACTTTTGGTAGGTGGCAGTTTCTTAAACATTACACCTAAAGCATGAGCAAAAAAAGAAAAAGATAGATATATGGGACCTCCTTAAAATTAAACACTTTTGCACCCCAAAGGACTTTTTAAAAGAATGAAGTCTCATTGGGAGAAAATATTTGGCAATCACCTCTCTGATAAGGTTTTAATATATGTGATATACAAAGAGATCATACAATTCAACAATAAAAATGCACACTACTCAGTTTAAAAATGGGCAAATTCTTGAAAAGACAGTTGTTTAAAGAAGAAATACAAACGGTGCAGAAACATATGAGAAAATGTTCAACATCACTAGCAATTAGGGAAATGCAAATCAAACTATAATGAGAAATCATTTCACTCCTATAAACTGCCCACTATTAAAAAGTCAGAACACTGTAAATGTTGGAGAGGATGTGGAGAGATAGGAATGCTTATTCACTGGCTGTGGCAATGTAGAGTGGTACAGCCTCTTTGGAGTACTTTTTGGAAGTTCCTAAGGAAGTTGAATATAGACTTGCCATGTGACCTGGCAATAGCATTGCTAAGTACATACCCAGAAGAACTGAGAGCAGTTGCATTGGTGACATTTGTACACCAATGTTCTTAGTGATGTTATTCCCGATTGCCAAATGTAAGAAACAACCAAGGTGTTTCCTCAACTGATGAATGGATAAACAAATTGTGGTGTACACAGACAATGGAATATATTGCTACTGTAAGAAGAAATGAAGGCGTGAAGCATATGACAACATGGTTGAACCTGGAGGATTTTATGTTGAGTGAAGCAAACCAGACACAAAAGGACTGTATGATTGCCCTATTAAGAACTAAATATATTATGTAAACTCATGAAATGAATACTTAGAATATAGGACACCAGAAAATATAATGAGGGTAGAGAATGGAAAGCTTATGGTTAATCTGTGCAGAATTGGTTAAAAGTTTGTAAATCTTGGAAAATGATTGGAAAGGATGAAAGTACATCATGGCGTTTGTGACTAGCAGATCTATTATATGTGTATAACAGTGGTTGAAAGGGAAAGCCTAAGAACATGTATATTACTAGACGAAAGCTATATAAATGTAACATGGGACTGTACAATGTGATGAAACCTCATGTAAAATACAAATATGGATGATATTGCATATATAAGACCCTCTTTACAAAATGCAAATACTAACAAACTGAAAAGAAGGAAACAGAATAAGAGCTATGTACAGCAGGGGAAGCATAGAGAAACTGAGAGGTGGTGACTTTTGTTTGTTTTTTTGGTTGGTTTTTGTATTTTAGTATTATTTTAATTAATACTGGAATAATGAATATGCTCCAAAAATGATTTAAGTGATGAATGCACAACAGTATGATTATACCAAATATCACTGATTGCATACTTTGAATGGATTTATGCTTTATTAATATGTATCAAGAAAATTGATTTTAAAATTGCTTTTATTGCATAAAATATTGCTTGTCTCCTATAAAAGCATACCTTTACTGATTATTGAAAATTGCAGCATATATCAATAAACTTTTAACATATTCCTTCATTGTATTTTTATATGATGATGACTAAAGTCAACCAGAAGTTGTCATTTGTTGCTTTTATCTGTATTTATGTTATTCATTGCAGGAATCACTTAATTCTTTTAACTTAATTCTTGAGTTTGTTTAACCTCAATATATTACTCCATTAATTCATTTGGAAATCCAGTATCTCCATTTTTTTTCTGGCATTGATTAGCCCACAAAAAAGACCACTTGTAAACTCTATAAGTATTAATTTTTTTAATCTCTAGGAAAGATTTCATTATTTTTTAAAAATATTATTTTTATTTTTAAAGAAGCTTTTGATTACATATATGTTACATCATAAACATAGGGAATTCCCATATATTCCACCCCTACCTCTCCCACACTTTCCCATGTTAACAACATCTTTCATTCATGTGGTACATTTGTTATAATTGATGAACACATATTGAAACACTGCCACTCTCCATGGGCATTATATTTTACACTCATAGTTTATTTATAGTGAACTTACAGTTTACTTATAGTTTACACTTTGCCCTGAACAATTTTATAGGTTTTGACAAAATGTATAATGGCCTCTGTCATTGCAATGCCTTGCAGGACAATTGCAATGTCCCCAAAATGCCCTCATGTTACACATATTCTTTCCTCTCCCTCCTCTCAGAACCTCTGAACTTGATGATATGATTATTATAGTTCTAATATTTATAAATATAAAATATGTATAATTATTATTATAAATATTAATAATATTTATAATTATTATAAATTACCAGTTCTATTATAAATTTTGGAATGAGATGCAAATTACATAGAGTATAATGTACCCAAATTCATTATATACTGCAATTAGTTGTCAAACATGTATATATATATCTGACATATATATATATATGTAACCATGATATAGATGATAAATAAACATATCAAATAATCTCAAAATTGGATAATGTATATAGTGAAATTCATGAAATATTCTACTACATTTATTATCTATATATTATTGTTATGAATAGTAGATTATCTGCAGAAGATACTTTTTCATTATTTCTTTGATTATTCTGAGAAGAAGCTTCATTGAACAGCTCAAACACATACTACACATGAATAAGTAAGTATGGAGATTTTCCCTACAGAGTAAACAAAGGAAAAAAACCACCATAATTAGAAAACACTAAAGAATGTATAACATATTAAACTGAAATATTTTTATTTCATGACTTTGGGAGAATTACTGAGTTGGTTAAGCAAAATAATAAATAATCAAGAGAATCTATTTAAGCTTGAAATATAGAGAGCTGTCAGAACCATCATTTTCATTCTTATAGCAAGATCTAAACCTGGATGAAGTGCAGATTAATTACTTTTTCTTTAAAAAAAAAAGCCAAAATAAGGTGGCAGTACAATCCACTTTCTTTTAAATCTACAGGGAGACAGGTGCCAGCAAAGAGAAACAGAAACCAAAGTGTTGTTTATCTGTGGGAAAAATCACCCTTAGCACCTTATAAGCCTGTAAAAAGATTCAGTATTCAGATAGAGAATTTTAATGAATTGCTAAATGTTGAGTGTGGACTAGCAGGGGAGTGTGAAACTTCTAGAAGTTCCAGAATAATGGGGAGTTAGAGTATGTTCCACATGTTTCTTCCTTCAGGAAGTCCACCAGCTTCTCAAAGATAACAATCAGGGAGAATCCTGAGCAAGAATCTCCCCTGGTGCTGGCTGTGAGAGGTGAATAGCATCCCCTTTGACACTCTACTCAGACCCTTTCCCCTAAAGTAATAAAAGTAATCCTTCAAGGAAGAACCACAACAATATAGTAGACAACAGCTGCTGTGGTAATGGAAAAGCAATTACCCATGAAGTTATGTATCAAACCATCTCCCATATCTCTATTTTAGGGCAAAACCTCAGACTTAAGTGAGAAGAACCATGAAATTGTAGGCTAAGAGCCCTGATGGAAATCCATATAGTTTGGGGAGAGGAAAAACGGGGAGAAACTGTACCCATGAGAAAGGGCAGGGACACTTGTGAAGGCCACAGACCAAGTTCATATTACCTGCCTAAGACCAGCTTAATAGAATATCAGAATACAACTCCTTCTCCTGCTGTCCACAGTCCATTCCACGCTAACAAGTGTGGAGTAAATATAACAGTGGAATACATTCATCAGAGCTGCAAATACAGATTCTTTCTGGGAACAGTGCAAAGATGAGGAGGAAAAGACAAGGAGGAAGACCCAAGCAAAGAGGTGACAGATGTTCAGAAAATCACTCTGGCTAATTAGCCCACAATGTAAATACCGGTATCACTAAAGAAATCAGAAATCTGTGAAGACTGAGGGTAGGCATAGAAACAACAAAATTCAGACATAGTCCAACTCCTGGCTAGATTAATGCAAACCCCCACACTAAAAACTGCCATAAGGAAAGGTGTCTTCATCTCGAAGCATAATAATAAAAATAATTACCTCAGTATCAGATGTCTAAAACAATATGAATTTTTTTAAAGTAATGGTTTACATCTCTGGAACATATATTTAAAGGCTACAGTGCTAATAATAGGTTAAAATAAAAGGAGCAGAAGAACCATGTGCAAATTATAAATGAGTCTAACTCTGCTACATTGGGGAAACAGGTTAACATGTACAGTAAGGTAAGGCCCACCAGTGGGGTGCAGATATCTTGAGGTTGTCTGCCTTTTCTATAGCATCCAGATGTCTCTAGAGCCCTCAGAAGCACCCCTGCTTGAGGCATTGTTTACTGTGGCAGTCAGTGAGATCCTCCTGAGACGTGCATAAGCATACCCTCTGAAATGAATTCCCAACTCACTTTGAAATCACTTAACCATAAATAGTCTTTTGTATTTAATATGCCCCACTTTTGGTCAAGACCTTTTAACAAATGCATCATTAGTTGGTGCTTGGTAATAATCCCTCCATGCCAGGGAGACTCACCCCTGGGAGTCATGTCCCATGTCGGGGGGAAGGCAGTAAGCTTAAATGTTGAGTTTGGCTTAAGGAGAGGCCACATTTGAGGTAACTCTTAGGCAATATATATTGCTAAGCTAAGTTTCAATTTCACAAGAACAAGGGTCATAAGTACAAACATGTATATCAAGGGCCTGGCATATTGGTCAGTCTCCCTTCACTAGGCACTGTTCATATACTCTAGAGATTCTTGTCACTCTACTAGGTAATGTAGCAGGACTGTCCAGGATGGGAATTTAATATTATGCTGGTTATTGTGTGGGTCTCCATGCAATGAGATAATACCCCAAGATAACATGAACACATTCATGTTCCACAGAGGTATGTCCCAGGTACATCCTTCCTCACACATCCCCACACCACTGATACATTGCAGCAGTGATCCTCCCCTGCCATAGCTGTAACTTTTCTATAATTCAAAACTTCCCCCAAAACAAAGCCAAAAAAATATTCTTGCATTGTGGCTTTCATCACCATAAGATCTGTTATCATTTATGTAGGATTAAAATTTCTTCTATATGTTCTCCCAGTGTATTCTTACCTTTTTTTCTTTATTTTCAAAGAAGGTATAGGTTACAGAAAAGTCACATAGAAAATATCAGAGATTCCTATATATCTATTACCTCCCCTTCTCACATTTTGCCCTATTAATAACATCTTACATGAGTATGGTACATTTGTTACAATTGATGAACTAACATTGAAGCATTGCTACTAAGCATGTTCAATAGTTTACATTTTGGTTTATACTTTGCACTGCACAATTTTATAGGTTTTGAAAAAATATTTAATGGCCTGTATCTGTCATTGCAAAACCATGCAAAACAATTCCATTGCCCTAAAAATGCCCTATGTTCCAACAATTTTTCTCTCCCCCTCCCCTCAGAACTTATAATAACCACTGTTTCTATTTATCAAGAATAAGGTTCATATTTATATGCATTAATATTGAGAATTTGCATATTGTCTGTTGTCTTTTATTAGGCACTGCCTATATACTCGAGATATTCTTGTCCCTGTATTTGATAATGTAGCAGACCCCCCCCATGGGAATTTAATATTTCGTTGTTTATTTTGTGAGCATCCATCCAGTGATACAATACCTTATGACAAAATGAAAAATTTTGTATTCCACAGAAACATGTCCCAGGTGCACCATTTCCCACACATGCCCCCATCATGGACACCCTGCACCAGTGACCCTCCCCTGCCATATTCGCCAGAAGAACATTCTCACAGTTGTATTTTCAACCACCGACACAAACCTCCCCAAAGTTCACATGCTTCTTCCTTCAATCCTCCCCTCAGTCCCATGGATAGTCCAAATCATCCCACCCCCAACACTGCTCACATTCACATTCCAGCACTATTGACCCCACACATATCCTGGTACCACCATCACCCCCATCCACTGCCAAACCACCCCCTTCCACCTTATCATGGGTTCTGCCCAGATTGTCTCTGTGTGTCTGCTCAATATATCAGTCATATCAGTGAGGTCATGCAGCACTTGTCCTTTAGTGACTGGCTTACTTCACTCAACACAAGGTCTTTGAGATTTATCCATGTTCTCTCATGTGTGTCAATAATTCGTTCCTTCTTATAGCTGGGTAATATTTCATTTTATGTATATACTACATCTTGCTTATTCATTCATCTGTTGATGGACACTTCTTGGGTTCCTTCTAACTTTTGGCAATTGTGAATAATCCCACTATGAACATTGGTGTACATCTATTTGTTCATGTCCCTGCTTTCAATTCTTCTGGGTATATACCTAGTACTGGGGTTGCTGGATCATATGAGAATTCTATAGTTATTGTATTCATCAGCCAAAGGGGTGATGAGGCAAAACACCAGAAACTGGATGGTTTTTATAAAGGGTATTTATTTGGGGTATAAGCTTACAGTTAGTAGGCCATAAAGTGTAAGTTACTTCCCTCACCAAAGTCTTTTGCCACATTTTGGAGCAAGATGGCAGCCGAAGTCTGCCAGGGTTCAGGCTTCCTGGATTCCCCTCGTCCCAGGGCTCATTCCTCTCTGGGCTCAGCTCCTCTGTTTTCTCCACAAGATCAGCTGTAGACTATGAGGCTCTCTAGGCTTTTCTTCTTTCCACAAGACCAGTTGTCGAATATTAGATGACTGACTCTCTTTCTCTGGGTCTTGATTCTCTCTCAGCTCAGCTGCTTTGCTCCTCTGTGTGCTTACTTCCTCAGCTCCAGCTAAAACACTCTCAACTCTGTCTTTTGCCATGTCCTTTATCTGTGAGTCCCCACCCTCCAAGGGGTGGGGAGTAAACTCCTTCCTGATGTGGCTGATCAAAGTCCTAATCAAAATTTAATCATGCCCAGGTACAGACCAGCTTACAAACATAATTCAGTATCTATTTTTGAAATTCACACACAATGCCAAACTGCTACACTCCATCCTTTGAAATCCAAAAAGACATTACAATATTCTAAGAAAATCTTAAATCATTACAATGCTAAGTACAAAGCCATATCAAGATTAGTTTAAAGGAATACATTTTGTCTTGAGGCAAAGTCCCATCTGGCTGTAGATCTCTGAACATTACAAAAACATTTATCTGCTTCCAATACACAAATGGACAAACAAAAGATAAACATTTTCATTACCATAAGAGAAATTGGGAGGGAAACATGAGTCATAGATCTTCTACAATTCAGTAAACCTGTAGGACATACTTCATTGGATGTCAAAATCTGAGAGTCATTCTTAAGACAATAGTTTCTTCTCCTTGGGGCCACATGGTACCCACCCTTTCCACAGGCTTGTCCTATGGCCATTTTCTTGGTTCCATCCTCATCAAGCATCTGGGTGGTGACCAAGCTCAAGACCTCACCCTCCTAGAGCATGGGGGAGATGACCACACTTTACATAATCTATGGGTTAGAGTCTTAGTGCCCCTAGTACAGTGAAGTGCAGACAACATCCTCCCTAACCTTTGGCATACAAGCTCCACCCTCTCTTTACCCTGGGTCACAAAACTCTCCCTGAACATTGGGTGGGAACATCCACCCTCTTCAACTGCCAGGGCAAACTCACCCTCTCTGTACACATGGGTGAGGTTCCTCTTTTGGCCCAAGACAATATCTTAATTCCAGATCTGCTTCCATGATTTTCCTCCTAAATCTGTTTCCCCTTCGATCTCTCCCATCAATGTCATTTTTTGTCCAACCTGACAGTAGTTTTGTTCATACAGTGCACTTGTAGGAGTTTGTCAGTTTGATATAGTTATGAATTCAAAAAATAGATATTGGATTAAGCTTGTAACCTGGTCTGTTCATCTGGGCATGATTAAGTTATGGTTAGTGAATTGATTGGGCCACATCAGTAAGATGTTGAACTGCACCCCTTGGTGGGTGGGGTCTCACAGATAAAAGATATGGCAAAGGACAGAGTTGGAGTTTTGATGTTGGAGTTTTGATGCTAAGCATTAATGCTGGAGCCCAGGGGAGTAAGCACACAGAGGACCTTGGTCGTGAGGAAGGAGAGAAGGCTCCAAGAAATGAGATGAGCCATTCACCTGATGGTTCACAGCTGGCCTTGTGGAGAGAGGCAAGGCCTAGAGACCCTCATAGTCTACAGCTGACCTTGGGGAGGAAACAGAGGAACTGAGTCCAGAGAGCAACAGAGCCCCAGGGAGAGAGGAACACAAGAAGCTTATATGAACCCTGGCAGATATTGACGGCTGTCTTGTTCCAACATGTGGCAACAGACTTTGGTGAAGGAAGAAAATTATGCTTTATGGCCTGGTAACTGTAAGCTTCTACCCCAAATATATACCCTTTATAAAGACCAACTGATTATTGGTATTTTGCATCAGCATCCCTTTGGCTGACTAATACAGCTCTCAAAAAGTTTGTTGGTTTAGAATACAGGAAGCAGGGGTCTAAGCCATCAGACAGTAAGAATTTCCACATGTCTTTCCTAGATAACCACATTTTCAATCCTGATTTACAAGTTCCAAGTTTAGTTAAGTCTTCAAATGGGGCACTGTCATCTGGGAGCTTGATTTCCAGAGGCCTGGATTTTCCATAATCAGTTTCTGTTTTCTTTGTGCCCAGTAGTTCAGTCCTCAGCTTATCTCTCTCATCTAGCATTTTGCTATAAGCTGCAAGGAGAAGCCAAACCACATTCTCCAAGTTTACTTTGGAAACTTGTCCAGCTAAATGCCCAGGCTCACCATTTTCTTTTTTTTTTTTTTTAAAGATTTATTTATTCATTTATCCCCCCCTTGCTGCTTGTGCTCGCTGGGTCAGCCAACCACGCCATGCAGGCGGGCTTGCCTTCACCAGGAGGCCCCGGGAACCGAACCCAGGGCCTCCCATATGGTAAAAGGGAGCCCTACTGATTGAGCCACAGCCGCTTCCCTCAGGCTCACCATTTTCAAATTCTGCCTTTCTTATAACACCCAGAGTTAATCTTAAGTTCTCTGCAATTTTAAAACATAGAACACCTTTCCTCCAGATTCCAATAATAGTTTCATCATTTACTTCAAAGGCCTCATTAAAAGTCTCTTTAGGGTCCATCTCCCAATTATTTCCTTCTAAGGCCTTATCAAAAAATAACTTTAGGCTCCATTTTGCTACCAAAAGTCTCTACAAAGCAATCTAAGCCTTTTCCATCAAGTATCTCACAATTCCTCTGAAAAATACCCTTACCCATTTATAAAACTGATCCATCATTTTGGTAATTGTAAAAGCACTTCCCCACTCCACAGTACCAAATTCTGTATTTGTAAGCCAAAGAGATGCCAATGCAAAATACCAGAAATTAGTTGGTTTTTACAAGGGTATTTATTTGGGGTAGAAGCTCACAGTTCCCAGGCCATAAAGAATAAGTTACTTCCTTCACCAAAGTCTATTGCCATGTGTTGTAGCAAGATGGCTACTGAAGTCTGCCAGGGCTCAGGCTTCCTGGGTTCCTCTCTCCTAGGGGCTCATTTCTCTCCAGGCTCAGCTCCTCTAGTTCCTCCATAAGGTCAGCTGTAGACTATGAGGCTTTTTAGGCTTTGCCTCTCTCCACAAGGCCAGCTGTAGACTATCAGGTGACCAGCTCTGTCTCTCTCCCTGGGACTTGAATCTCTCTGGGCTCAGATGCTCTGTTCCTCTGTGTGCTCACTTCCCAGGCTTCAGCTCAAAAACTCTCAACTCTGTCTTTTGCCACTCTTTTATCTGTGAGTCTCCAAGGGGTGAGGAATCAACACCCTAATGATGTGGCCCAATCAAAACCCTAATAAAAATTTAATCATGCCCAGGTACAGACCACTTTACAAACATAATCCAATATCTATTTTTGGAATTCATAAACAATGCCAAACTGCTACAGTTTTCTTCATGAGGATCCGGAGACCTACTAAAAAGGGATATATATACCAGCCCAAATACACAAAGCAAACATCAAACTGGAATGTGGTAAGACAGGAAATTGGAATAATCAGACATTGAAATTGAAATTAAAATAACCATGATTAATATGTAAAAGACTAATGGAAGGGGTAAATTTCATCCACAGCCCTAAAGATAATTTCAACAGAGAGATAGAAGCTATAGGAAAGACTAAAATCATATGTGAGAAATAAGAAAAAATGCACAGGAACAGTGAAGAAGAGCACTTTCTGTGGGGTGCATTTGTGGACTAAATACAGCCAAGAAAGAATCAGTGAACTTGAAGACATCTCCAATTCTAATTGAAATGACATGGCTCATTCTTGCTTTCTCCACTTTCTGATCTCCAACCTCCAATTTCAGCAGTGAGAAAACAGGCTCCTAACATCCAACATCATTTTTTAAAAATTCCAATGTACATGTATATATTAGTCAGCCAAAGGGGTGCTGATGCAAAATACCAGAAATCTGTTGGCTTTATAAAGGGTATTTTTGTGGGATAGAAGCTTCCACTTACCAGACCATAAAGCGTAAGTTACTTCCCTCGCCAAAGCCTATTGCCATGTATTGGAGTTTAATGGCTGACAATGTCTGCCAGGGTTCAGGCTTCCTGGGTTCCTCTCTTCCCAGGGTTTGCCTCTCTCCAGGCTCAGCTGATCTGTTATCTCCACAAGGCCAGCTGTAGACTATCAGGTGAATGGCTCTGTTTCTCTCCCCAGGGCTTCTGCCTTGTCTAAGATCCATCTCTGTTCCTCTGTGTTCTCCTGTGTGTTCACTTCATGGGCTCTAACTCAAAACTGAGCATCAGAATTCCAACTGTGTCCTTTGCTATCTGTTTTACGTGTGAGTCCCCATCCACCAAGGGTTAGGGACTCAAAGTCTTACTGACATGGCCCAATCAAAGCTCTAATAATAATTTAATTGAGAGTGAATTTTAAAACAGATCAGTTCATAAACATAATCCAATTACTATTTTTGACATTCATAAACAATGCTAAACTGCTGAAATGTTCAATGGTTTTAAAGTTGCTAACCTATAATCCCGTGGGAATCATCTTTAACACTTGGAGTGTGCTTCTACTATAATGTTCTTTTTATCTTTATTCTTAGAATCTAAAATCCTTTCCAAATTCACATAGGTCAGCAACTTTTTACTTCCCCAGTTAGGATATAACACACAATTTTTATGCATTTAGTTTATTTTTAAACTTTGGTAATAGTCTGAATTCCATTCTGATGTCTACTTCTGTCTTGGTGCAATTGCAGCTGACATGATCAGGACAATAGTGAGAGTTTGCTGTTGATTAACTTTCAGATTTAACCACTCATTCAATGGAAAATGATAGTCATTTTTTATGCAGCCCACATACTTCTGGACTACATCAATGCAGAAACTAGAAGTAAAAAGTGTAAGACTAACAATCAAGCCCTAGTAATTTTAAATTAATATTTTTAAATGAAAAGTCCAGGAAATTTGAAACTCCAAGGGTTGCCAGGGCAACAGGTACAAATCCAAACTATAACAGAAAACCTCGACTTATGGTCACTCTGGTTTATACAACAATGTGTAAATAAAAAGAATAATTTTCATTCAGAGAAGCAACAAAGAGCATAAAGAAAACAAATTAATGTGAGTAAAAAAGGTCTAGGAAAATAAGCCACGAGATAAAACATGTGTAACTTTTCTCTGGGTCTTAAGCTTAATATTGAAATAAATAATTCACTTGTGGGGAGTAGATTCATAAAACTATCATGACTGTTTTGGTAATTCTCAAATGTATTCTTGGTTTAAAATGACAGCAAAGGCTTCCTGGTTCTTGAACTTTCTCTTCAGCAGTTTAATTATGCCAACCACCATAATCTCAAATCAAATGTATAAGGCATGGTTGTACTATGGTTCTTGAAAATTAAATTTTAAAAATGATTCTTAGGTTATACTGTGTATGAAAAATGTGACCAGTTGTTGCCCAGATGTCTTTCAAACATAATGTACAGATTGGGGAAAATGTGGGGACTAATCAGCAAACCCTTTGCTGAAACAGGTAATATTTCATAAATTATTCATAATCTCTCAGTCTAAGAGACATTAAATCAAATACTCTTTAATTAACCCTAGACTTCTAACACTTAACTGTGATAAGGATTTGCCTCAGAAACGTAGCTTTTACCACTTGGTATAGAAGTATTTCACTAAATTAAAAAGTACCCAGGGCACTGGTTTTAATAGAATTTTTATTTAGCATTGGGGTTGCAAATTCAGAACGTGGGAAAGCAATCACATAGAAAATACTCCATAGTTATGGTTAGCTAAGTGAATGTTGAATGAATTAGCAAATGAGCATGTATAAATTTCTAATCTAATGTGATTACTACAATTTCAGTAATTTCATTCATCTATCATCAAATACTAGTTTAACTTCTATCTGCTGGGCAATAATGCTTACAGAGTGTCTGAGATTTCCCAGGTGCTTACAGTAAGCTGATAACCTAGCCAAAGAGATAAAATATGCACATGTGTGGTGAATCTTATCAAATTTGTTGTCATTCAGACTACCATATACAAAGTGTGTAAGTAATATTCACTGAAGTGGTAAGGTGGTAATCATAAGATTTGAGTTAGCATGCTTTACCTAATTTGAAGGCACTGTGGATTTAGACAAAAATAGAGAAGGAAAAGAGATTGGAGTTAATCTACTCCAATTTTGACAGGACTTTTATAAAATCCCCAAAGACTGTCATCCATTTCTTTATTAAATACCAACAGCCTACAAGAATTGAATGTGTTTTCCTAACCATACAACTCACTACAATTTTCTGACATATAATTGTTATATGTTTTCATTTTACTGGGAATTCCAATAGCCTACTCTTTGTCCATACACAGTATGGAGACAGATTCCCACATTCATATCCTAACAAGACCATTCACTAATTGTTTGACCTTGAAAATGCTATTTAAATGCCCTGTGCCTGAGCTTTCCATTTTTAAATAAAATGATATTTATTTATTTATTTAATAAATATCATTTATTAATAATGATAAATAACTTTATGTAACACAAAGAGCTAAGGTGATTTTTAAATAGTGAAATTGCATTGATTATTATATAATAAATAAATCATTTTATTGCTAATTGTAAGTATTTTCATCTTCCATAATACAGATGAAATGCAACTAATTTTTCATGAGATAAAATTCTAGTACTTAAGAGCAGTTATTGTTCCCAGTCCTTCCCTTAATTTGAACTTACCATTTTCAGGCTACAACATGCTTTTTTTCAAGAACATGCCTCCTTATTTGACTTAGTGACACATTTCCATATATCCTTTATCATTATGCCTAATCTTACGTTTGTAATTATTTTTAGAACATAGATCCTCAGTGTGGAGCTCAAGATGACTTTTCCATATATGTGAATATTTTCTTCTTATGAACTATATTTCTGTAACTGCAGTGAATGATAGCAATTGCCAGAATATAAGCCAAGTTATATAGTCACCCCATATTACATTTGTAGACAATTAAAATGACACAGGATTTGAATGGCATACACACAATAATTAAGCAGAAATCAAC
Source organism: Tolypeutes matacus (assembly GCA_026826555.1). Classification (NCBI taxonomy): domain Eukaryota; kingdom Metazoa; phylum Chordata; class Mammalia; order Cingulata; family Chlamyphoridae; genus Tolypeutes; species Tolypeutes matacus. Next base: position 646,242 of record JAKSZT010053891.1, read on the forward strand.
AGTGAATTATTGAATAAAGGTTAGAGAACATTTCGATTAAAGTTACAAATTACAAAATCAGGGATAAATGTGGTGTTTTATTTGAAAATATTTTGAACCAATATAATATTCAGCCTAAAAGTGGTTCACAATGCTGTGTTATGGGAAATAGAGGGAAGAAATGGACTGAGTCTAGATTTAAGAGAATTTAAAAAGTGTAGCACAAGATTTAAAGAGTAATCATGGGTTACCACATTTTTAGAAGGAACAGTATTTCACAAGAGAAAATTATCATCCTTTTTTTTTTTTTTTGGCTTAACAACAGGAATTTATTAGCTTACAATTTTTCTGTTTTTTTTTTTCACTTTCATTCTTAATATATTCATTAGAATGGTAGTTCTAACTAAGGAGAAACTAAAAGCAAAAGGAAAATTTGAATTGCTAGTATAACTATAAGAATATGATGACAAGAAGAAATATATAGTAAGGGTTAACATCAAATAGAAGATATTTCCAACTCTATTGTTGAATTTTACCACTTCAATCTTGCCTAATATTTGGATTCATGGCTTTTTAAATTTGAGGGTTCAAATTGTTTTACAAACCATGAAATCATGGCAAGTCAAATTTGAAGTCTCAATTTGTCCAAATGTGAAATAAAAATATTAATATTTATCATTTTCATTGCTTAAGTCTCAAAGGTCATGGGGAAAGTAATTAGTGAATTCTAAAAGTATGTTAGTGAATTCTAAAAGCACATTTACTTTTTGTTTCCTGGAACTAGGAACTATTTTTGGAGTTCTAGAAGAATGGCACAAAGCAGTCACCCAAGAAGAGTGCCAAACTTCAACTCTATTAAGCATGATGGAGTTTTTTTCAGGTGTATAATACCAGTTCCAACTAAAAAATATAAATAGCCATGGATCACAGGAGAATATTTCCCCTTTGAAGGCAAGTAAATACTTAACTGTAGTTGTGGCCTCATTTTTGAGTTACACATAACATCCATAATTGATGCTACTCTACACCTGAGAACCTGAGAAGTTCAAAATAAATTTCACAAAATCCTAGAACTATTATCATCTTTCCTAGCATACAGCTTATTTCCTCTATAGTTAAGAAAGAATTATATCTTGTCCCGAATATGTATGCTTGTTCTTTGATGACTTTACTTAAAGGCCAAATAGCTTATTAGTGATACTTCAACTGCAGGTCACTAATCACAGATACACCATTACCAGCCTAAGACTTTTGAAAAGAGGCAGTAACCAAGAAAAAAGTAAGTGATAAAAACACTGGTTTATACAAAAATGTGCCATGAATGGCCTCAAGGTGTTTCACAGCCACCCTCCCTCATATCCAAATCAATGAGACAAACACAGAAAGGGAATTATAAGATATTGAAAACTTACAAATGGTCTTCAGTGAATTCTGAATATTTAATATATTGACTTAATTCCACAAGAATGTTTTAGATATCATTTGCATTTGAACAAAAGCTCATTGTTAGAGTAAAATGAGTTGACATTAGGTAGAAACAAATATATATTAATAATGAAAAATCTCTTAAGATTGTGTGCTACTGAAAAATAGAAAATTTTCATATAGAGATCAATAAATTACATCTAATAGCAGAATGCAACAAAGATTAAGTACCTGTGCTCTGGAATAAGATTGCATTTATTTCAGTGAGGTCTATACCTTAGTGTTTGTGTGTTTTAAGGCATGTTTCTTAATTCTCTCTCATGCTTGGTTGTCTCCTTTAAAAGGAGGGGCTAAAAATATCTAAATCATGAGGAATTTATGAATATAAAATATGCAATACAATATTTTGAAATGCTAAATTTAATACAGTCAATTCACATTAATTAAGAATATTCAAACCTTCTATTTATTGGGGTAAAATAAAATTATAAAAACAAATTCTGGATACTCAATTTTAGTTTCCTAAGTTAGGAAGACGTGATAAAAAATAGAGACATTTAAGTTTTGTTCTGAAATGTTTAAAATGAAGATTAATTGGAGACTGAAATTATGAGCAGAAAGAAGTTGGCACGATAAATGGAGTCCTAGATATGGAAGAACTTAATGTAGAATCCAGGATAAAATTATGCAAAAAAGTATAATAGCATTAATCACACCTTTATTTTTCTTCATTTTTAAAAATTTATTTTTTATTTTTAAAGATGCTTTAGATTACATAAATGTTAACATAAAAAATGTAAAGGATTACCATATGCACCATCCCCTCACCCCCCCCCCACATTTTCCCACATTAACAACATCCTTCATTAGTGTGGTACATTTGTTACAATTGATGAACCCATACTGAAGCAGTGCTACTAACCATGGACTATAGTTTACATTACAGTTTACACATTGTCCTGCACAATTTTGTAAGTTATGACAAAATATACAATGGCCTGTATCTGGCACTGCAATGTCATGCAGGGCAAATCCAATGTCCTGAAAATGCCTGCATATTACTCCTATTCTTTCCTCTCCCATCCCTCAGAACCTCTGGTGGCCACTGCCTTTACATCAATGATAAGAGTCTTCCATTACTAGAATAATAATAAGTCTACTTTAGTCTATTTTTCATTCTCCAGTCTCAAGGATTTGGGGATGATGATGACCACTCTGCTTTTAATTAAGAGGTGGCTTAAAACCCATGGAGTAGATGGATGGAGCTATCTTGCTTGCAGTTGCAGACACTCTCTGTCCCTTGGGATGGACATTGTCCATTGTCATCTCCTTGTTAGTTGTCCTGGGTGAGTCCAATGAACTGGAGAGTAGGTGTTGCAACTCTGCTGAAATTCAGGGCTCAAATGGCACATGGATGGACCAAAGATTTAAGTCTCTGGGGCCTATATTTATCAAATATAGTGCTAACTATGAGATCAAATAAAAACAGCAGAAGAGCCATGTGTAGAGAACCCTATAAATGAGTCTAACTCTGTTACACTGGGAAGCATAAATTTCAAAATAAGGCCCACTGACAGGGTGCTGAATTCCTGAGCTGTCTGCATATTTTCTGGATATCTCCAGAGCCCTCAGGAGCCCCACTATTTGAGGCACTGTTTACTGTGGCAGTCAATGAGATCCTGCTGAGACTTGCATAACGGTAACATCTGGAATGACCTCCCAACTCAATTTGAAATCTCTTAGCAATAAAAGCTCATTTGTATTTATCATTTCTCCCTTTTGGTCAAGGTTTTTTTCCAGGTGCATTGCTAGTTGGTGCTTGGTAATAATCCCTTGGTGCCAGGGAGGCTCATCCCTGGGAGTCATGTCCCATGCCTGCAGGGGGAAGGTACTGTGTTTAATTATTTATTTTTCAAAAATTTTTTATTGTGGGTAAAAATCAAATTTTTCACAATACATACCAATATTTGTAAAATGATATATAAACATATACGCATATATGTACATTTGCTTAAATAAATGTTATTATATATATATATTTTTTTAAAGATGCTCAGATTACCTAGATATTACACAGAAATTACAAGAATTCCCATGTTCCCCACCTCCCACACCTCCCACAACAACCCACACAAACATCCTTCATCAATTTGGCACATCACCCGTAATGGATATACACATCCTGGGGCCTTGCCACCAAGCATAGACCACAGTTCACATCTTAGACCACACTCTCTCCCACACAGTCTTCATGGTATATGCTGATGTAAAATAGTCTACATCTGTCGCCACAACGCCACTCAGGACAACCCTGAAGTCCTGAAAAAGCCCCTGTTTTTAACTGCCCTTCCCCTCCCTGCCCCAAAAGTGTCCAGTGGCCACCGGCTCCACCTCACTGTTATAATTTCTTCCATTGCTTGAGTCACAATGTATCTACAACTGAATACCATTAAGTCCACTCTAGTCCATAGCTCTTCCCCCAATCCTGAGGGGACTGAGAAGGTGATGCCCACTCCACCTCCAAGTGAGAGAGGGCTTATATCACATGAATGCGGTGGATGGGATTATCCTGCCTGCAGCTGCAGGCCTTCTCCATTACCTGGGATGGCCGTTGCCCATCATCGTCTCCTCGCCAGGTGACTTGGATGAGTCCATTGAGCTGTAGGGTAGGAGTTGCAGCTCCACCGAGATTCCAGGCACAGCTGGCACATAGGTAGGCCAGAGGCTCCAGTCTCTGTAAGTACCCCTAAAAACTCCAGCATCACATATAGGTTTAAATAGAAGGGACTGTTGGACCATGTGCAAGGAGGACTTATTTGAGTCCAACTCTGTCACTCTCAGGAGCACAGATTCCAAAATAGAGCCCACTAATAAGACATCAATCTCTGGGGCTATCCCCCCTTATATAGGACCTGGGTGTCTCCAGAGCCCTCAGGAGCCCCTCTGTGTGGGGTGATATCCACTTTGCTGTTCTATGAGATCCTACTGAGGTGTGCCTAAGCATTACCTCTGGTTTGACCTCCCAACTCTCTTTGAAGTCTCTTAGCCACATAAACTCATTTCTTTTTACCTTTTTCCCCTTTCATTCAAGGTCTTTTTCCAATCATGTTTCCAGTTGGCACTTGGTATTAATCCCTTGTTGCCAGGTGGGCTCATCCCCGGGAGTCATATCCCACGTTGGGGGGAAGGTAATGCATTCATATGCTGACTTTGGCTTAGACAGAGGCCACATTTGAGCAACAAGTAAGCTCTCAGGTGGCAACCCTTAGGCACCCCATAATAGTAGGCTAAGTTTCAATTACAAAAGCAAAGACTCATAAGGCTAGTCATCTATAACAAGACCCCATCAGTGGGCCATCCTCACACTGGACTAATCACATATTGGTAGAGGGAATAAAAAAGAAGGTAAAATTAAGAGGATTTAGGCTCCATAGATCAATGTATGTGTTCAAATATTTTCATTTTTTCAAAAACAATAAAATTTATTTGATAGGAAAAAAACACAATCTTTCTTAAATTGTCCCTGAATGCTTGTTTTACTTGCTTATTTCTCAGAGTGTAAATGAAAGAGTGTAAGAGGGGGCCAAATGAAGTGTTGAGCATGGCCACACACTTATTTAAATCCACTCCTTCTTGTGCATTAGGCTTAATGTACATGAAGATACAGCTTCCATAAGAAAGGACTAGAATAATCATGTGAGAAGAACAGGTAGAAAATGCCTTTTTCCTTTCTGGTACAGATAGAATCTTCAGAATTGTCCTTATGATAAGTGTATAGGAGATAATCACTAGGATCAGTATGGCAAGAAGTATCACCAAGGCTAAGGTAAAAGAGAAGACTTCTATATGTCTGGCATCAGTGCAAGACAGCTAAAGGACAGGGCCACAGTCACATACAAAATGATCAATGATATTGTCACCACAGAATTTAAGATGGAGACCCAGGATGAGAAATGGGAAGAAATCCAGAAATGCAGCCAACCAAGAAATAAAGACCAGCCTGGAGCAGACTCTGCTGCTCATGATGGTTGGGTAATGTAGGGGTTTGCAGATGACCACATAGTGATAATAGGACATGGCTGTTAACAAGAAGAACTCTGCTGCTCTGAAGAAAATGAACAGAAATAATTGAACTGCACAGGCATTATAGGAAATTGTGTTGTCCTTTGTTGCTAGGCTGACCAGGAATTTAGGAATACAAGTTGATGTCATTGATATTTCTAAAAGGGAAAAGTTCCTCAGGAAAAAAATATATGGGTATTTTAAGGTGGGAATCAAGGAGAGTGAGGGTAATGATAGTCAGATTGCCTAGGATAGTAAAAATATATGTTACAAATAAAAACAGAAGTAGCACAATTTGCCAGTTTACATCATCTGTCAAACCCAGCAGAATGAACACTGTTGGTTTTGTATAGTTTATCATGGCCATCACCAAACTTTGAAGAACCAAAAATAAAATAAAAAAGAAGTCACCCCAGTCTAGAAATTTATAGAAAACTGTTTTGAAAGGCCAAATGAGCCCATACAAAATTGCTTTAAAAATAATAAACAATGCAATAAATATGTCATTATACACTTTCCTATGCGTTTTCAATATACATGTTTGTTTACTATATGCTTGAAACTATATTTCTCTACAGCTAATATAGAGTTGAATTCTTCTTAGGTATCTGTGTATCCCCTATTTTCCAAAAGTCTCATTTTCAAATCTTTTGAAATATTGTTTCACAATGTTTCCATTGGTTCAAAACCGTTGTTGATTCAGAAAAATCCATTTTTTAAAAACCTGTTTGTCAGTATTCTATGGTTGCTTTTATCATACTGCTAACCTGGAACAAAACAAACAAACACCTAAACTTAATTCAGATACAGTTGTACAATAGTTTTAAAGGTGATATCAATTTGAAAACATGTTTATAGTTCATATACAATTTGTTTTAAGCTTTTGAAACTCTATTTAAAAACATATATCCTTTGTGGTAAAAAAAATCTTAATACATTTGTTTTCATATTAGCAGTATATGGCTATTATTTCTTATTCTGAAAATGAAAATTACTTTTAGAGCTGATATGTATTCAAGCTTTTATACATATTCAAAGCAGTTAATCAATAAATTCTTTAATGGAAAAATCATTTTACATGACTTCCTTAGATTTTGTGCAATTGCTCTTCAGTATTTCACTGTACAATTTTCCATCTCATAAAAAACAATGAGTAAATGTTGGTGGATTCTCAATTAACTTTATTTCTTGTTATTTAGGCAGGTGCAGTAGTTCAAAAATTGTACATACTCACATCAGAGCAGCAAATAAAGCTGTGTAAATATTTTAATAACTAAATTATTGTGAAAATATTTATCAATTAAATCTTTAAGGGAAAAAATTTTGAGTTTCACTTATGACTCCATTCGACTATTAGGAAAACATGGAATGTATTATTCAAATTTGTTAATGATTTACATGCTACAATTCTGTAATAATTGCCTCTGTTTATGAATTTGAAAATTATGGCTATAATTGTAAGTCATGTAGATAAAGATTTGCATATCCATTCTTTTTATTTTTTTTATTTAGAAAAAACAGATCATTTAACTGTGAATGATATATGTACTTTTATTTTAAATGCAAATCAAAAAATTTATGAAACTTTAAATTATCATTTCTCCTTGGTGTGCTTCATACGAATGACTTGTTGACTGCTTTGCTTATATTATTATGGATACCACTTTGACCTAAATTTATTTATACTCCAAGTTCTTATTTACATACCAAACTATAAAAAAATTTCCTTGGTTTGGAGTTTCAAACCATGCCTGCTTTTCTGCATCCATTGTCCTTCATCCATTACCACTGGATACTATGATTCTTCCACAGGAAATCATATTCCTAAACTTTAAAAGCAATCATGCGAACCATGTGTAGTTCAGTGGTTGTGCCCTTGCTTAGGCATGTCCTGGGTGCAATTCCTGGTACCTCCAAAAGTTTAAAAAAAAAGAAAGAAATCAATCACACTTAAGATCCAGAAATTTCATTTTACATACAATGAACAAATGTATGCTGTATCTGAAAGAATGATGCTTTAAAATCTTATTTACCCAAAGTCAAATCAGTCTTACCAGGGAGAAATATGCTTTTACTAATACTGCAAATAATACAGACTTCATTTTTCCATATCCGAGAGCTGAGCTGATATACGTTTAGAGAGTGCTGACATAAATCTTTGGGGAATGACTCAGTATGCTGCTAATTAAACATTTTTATAAACATTGTCTAGGGGAATCAGCCTATCTATATGTTTACTAATACAAAGAGGGAAAAAGACACTGCTAAAGTATAATATCCTATGACCAAACCAAACAAAAAAATAACTTCTATTAGCAAGTTATTTTCTTTTTCTTTCTTTTTTTTTTTATTGTGGGTAAAAATCAAAATTCTCACAATACATACAAACATTTGCAAAATGATATATAAATATATATGCATATATGTGTATTTGCTTACAAAAATGTTATATATATATATATATATATACATATATATATATACATATATATACATATACATATATTTTAAGAGGTGCTTAGATTACCCAAAATATTACATGGAACCCACTGGGATTCCCATGTTGCCCACCTCCCACACCTCCCACCACATCCCACACAAACATCTCCCACAGTGTGGCCCACCACCCTCAATGAACTTACACATCCTGGAGCCTTGCCACCAACCATAGACCACTGTTCACATTGTAGACCACACTCTCTCCCACTCAGTTCTGAGTGGTGTGTGCTGATTTAAAATGGCCTACATCTGTTGCCATAACAGTACTCAGGACAACCTCCAACTCCCAAAGAAGCCCCTGTATTTCAACTGCTCATCCCCTCCCTACTCCAAAAGTGTCAAGTGGCCACTGGCTCCACCTCATTGTTATAATTTCTTGCATTGCTAGAATCACCATATGTGAACAAGAGAATACCATCAAGTCCACTCTAGTCCATAGTTCTTCCCCCAATCCTGAGGGGACTGGGATGGTGATGTCCACTCCAACTCCAAGTGAGAGAGGGCTTATATCCCATGGATATGGTGGGTGGGATGATCCTGCCTGCAGATGCAGGTCCTCTCCATTCCCTGGGATGGCCATTGCCCATCGTTGTCTCCTCACCAGGTGACTTGGATGAGTTTCACACCTCCTATTTTATACAAATGTTAATTGTTTAAAATTTGGGATTATGTGTTATTTAACCTAATACACTCTGCTTTTATAGTTCCCATTATATAACAAGCATTTTCATGCTATTACATAAACATTAAATTATTTATGATAACAATGTATTCCATTTTGTAATTATTTCCAGCTTTCCTACAGCTTGGCATTTGGATTGTTTTGTAAAATCAATGCCAAGTGGTGGTTAAAGATGATCAGATGTGAAGTACACTTTCTACCACAGAATCCAAGATCTGTCATTTCTTAGTCTGTGACTTTGATCATTTTTTACATCTTCCTGAGATTTACTTTCTTTCTTCAATATAGGGATAAAACAGTGCTTCATTTGGTTAATATGTGCTTTCAATAAGTCATGCAAAACAATTTTCTATGTGCTTATAATTTTAAAAATGTTTGCAACTATTACTTTTGTTATAAGCCATATGAAGCAGATTTTACTGTTGTTATAAACAAAATAATTCTGTGCATGCTTTCCTGCATCTCTTATTATTCACTTATTTAGTCAAATCAAATGATATTGAATATATGTATTAGATGTTAGATTTAAGAAACTGCATATGATCATACATGTATCAAACTTTTAGCTCTTACCTCTAATTTATAATATCATATCTTTGTCTTCAGGATTAAAGCATCTAATAAAATGTAAAGAATTTAGAGAAAAACTTGAAAGATTAAAGCAATAAAAAATTCCTATTATTTTAATTAGCATTCTTAATAGTAATATCCCTTATAAATGCTCCCTCCAATTAAAAATCTTCTATTAATTTTACCATAAATTGTTGTTGCATTTCATCATAGGCTGTTATTTGTATATATTAGAATTCTGACACAGATATTTTCCTTAAACTTTTTAATGTGGGGAATGGCATTTTATATTTTTCAAATCATTTACTACAATCCTTACATTGTTGAGATAATATTTACTTGTTAATATTTACATTTAAGAATGTTTATTCTATCTTGCTGATTTTCATTATGATATCATTTAATCATTTTGTATGATATAAAAGATACAATATAGTCATAAAGTGAGTTGGTAATTTTTTCTAAGTATACAAATTTGTAAAAGACAAAGAATTTGATGTTGTTGCTGTACTGTTCTTTGAAGTTTTAGCAAAATTGTCCTGAAATTAATCTAGATATGATGATATTTTGTGTTTAGATTTATAGCTGCATAATTACTTACTTTTATTTCTTCTCTTTATTTTCTGTTCGTTTGGAACAGTTATAGTTTTCTAGAAAATCTTAGTTTAATTCAAATTTTAAAACATACACATAAAAGTTGTTTCAAATCATATTCTGACATTTTTATTATTCCTAAGTGTTTCATCTACATTTTTAAAGTATCATTCTTTTATAATTTTCCTCTTTCTCAATCAATATTGACAGGCTTTGTCTACTGTCTTAGTCTTTTCAAAGCATTAGGTGTTATTTATATTAAATAGTGTTGTTTGCTCAGTTTTTCTGAAAGTGCTCCCCACAGTCTAAATATATCTGGGAGAAAGGTGACCTCCTCAAACACTACGGAGTTTTGCAAGTTACTGAGGATAGGGTATGCTACCACCTTTAAAGCCAAAAACAGTTTTGCCACTATCCTGAAGCAAAGAGGTCTCTGTGGCTGTGCTGAGCTTACATGGTGCTGCTTCCAAGAAGCTGCATGTAGAGAGTTGCTGGCTTAGGCCTGTGACAGCTCTATTTCCAGTAAGAGGCCAGCAATTATGACTGTAGTGTGATTTACCCTGGCACAGAAAAGGGCAGTTTCTTGCATCAGAAAACTATAGGCAAATTATGACCATCATGCATTGGCCACGACTCCTGGATATATGAGGAGAGCTTGATAAAGTCTTTACAGTGAAGTAGTCTTTGAAGGCATTAACAGGAGTCCCTTTATTGCAATTTGGACAGATTCTAGAGCCCCATTCAATATGGGCTGGTTTGCAGGTAACAGGAAGTAAGTAAAATTTGTAAATGAGGTCTAAGTTGCATCCAGAACACAATATATTAGGCTTATTTAATCATGGGTGCTGAGAGAGTCAGTGCCTGTTTCCTGATAATGTAAGGGATAGAGTGGCCATTGATTTAGCAGATAATTTTGAGAAATTTAACTGAGGCAGTGGGATCTTGTACTATATATGGGGCAGTGACCCATCCCTTTATTTGTGAAGTCCTTTGTGAGTATTTGTTTGTCTGGAAAGAGTGTGTCAAATTAATGCCCTAGAAGGAGAATATTGTCAAAGTAATATTATAGCTGTCTTTTCTAGAAAGTTGGATTCACTTCAGATTTTGACTACAAATATTGTGTGAGATGGAAACGCTGCGGAGACATGAAAAGGGTTCCCAGAAATTTTAGTTTGTCAGGATGCTATGACAAAAATGACAAAATAGTTTTGTTTAACAATGGGAATTTATAGACCCACAATTTCAGAGGCTAGAAGTACAAATGCAAGGCATCTGCATGACCATGTTCTTTCCCTAAATCTGTAGTGTTCTGGTGCTGGCTTGCCAAGATTCTTGGGGTACTTTGACCATCTGTTTCATGTCTTATAGCAATCTCCTCCCCCTTGCATCTGATTTCTGCTTACTTCCAACTTCTTCCTGCAAGGCCATAGCTCTAACTCATTTCTTCTGAATTTTTTCCTTTTATAAAGGAATCCAGTAATATAGGTTAAGAACCACTATGATTCAGTTGTGTCACATTGTAATTAAAATTAATATCTTCAAATGTTCCCATGTACAATGCGTCTATTTCCAAGGGAATGCAAATTAAGATGAATAACATGTCACTTTATGGGTTACATAATTCAATGTGTTATACTACTTCAGCTGTGTCCCTTCAGAGGTGAAAGCAAAGTGTGGTTAAGAAGCATTTGAAACAGGCACTGAAAAGAACATATTAGCTAAATCTCTAATAGCAGCATAATTACAAGTTACTTGTTGAATGAATTCCATAATTTCAATAATATTAAGTAATGATGTCTTAGAGTTTGTGTATTAGTCTGCCATAGTTAAGTCATCCAACTAAGTTATGAAATGAATAAAAAATGGAAAAAGGAAACAGGTGAGAACTGGAGAATATAGTTGCTATTATATAATGCTATATGGAAGCAGTTTGAATGCTCAAATGTAAATGGTCTGTTGCTTGACTTTAAGTGTGAGTGAGTATTTGATGCTTTTCTTCTGAATACTTTAATAGACTCCCAGCTTGTTTCTGATTTTTATTGAATTACACAATGACCCATTTATGTGTTGTATAGGTGGAATTTGGCAAGATTATCCTGTTAGTGAGATTGTAATATTGTGGCAATGAGAAAACCCTTTTCCTAAATCAGGGGGAAGACCAGAGAGAGCTAAAATAAACCCAGATGCTGGGAGAAGGTATATCTAGGCACAAGCAAAGAATTCAAAAAGCCCTGCAACTTGAGATTGAGGAAAGAGTTGGTAACATGGTGAGAAATCTGAATTTCTCAATCAATGGTATCCGCTCCCTGAGCCGACCCACCCAGTAGTCAATCCATGTAAAATGAAAGTGTGAGGGTCAGATAGCACTGCAGAGTCTTTCATTGAGTAACTGTGTTTTTGGTATGAATATGTTGTTCAGAAGTAAAGCTAGAGGCCCTGGATATGGGAGGGGATGAAGTAAAATAGACCCTTATCAGAGATTGGAAATTGGTTACAGAACAGTAATTCAGACCCATAGATCATGAAAAAAGAAAAAGAAAAGAAAAGAAAATTTAGACCCAGAGATAATAAAGAAAAAGAAAAAGAAATAGGAAAGGGAAAAGGAAAGGAAAAAGACAAGAGAAGAGAAGAAAAGAAAAAAGAAATGAGAGAAAAGAAAGAAAAAGAAAAGAAAAAAGAAAAGAAAGGAAAAGAAAAGGAAGATGCCTTGTTTTCAGATTCAGGGCAATAGTCACAGAGAATCAGGCAAATTGAGGTGATAAAGTTGTACATTTTGCTGATTAATTAAGCAAAGCCTTAACTTCATAAGAGCGTTCATGTTCAATCCATGAGGAAGAATCAAAAAACAATAGCTATGGGAAAGAGGTAAGCTGTATAGAATGAAAATGAGAATTGGTGAGACAGAAAACACTTGAAATGTGAAGGACTCTTTCCAAAGTACAATCTAAAGCCAGATATTTAATATCTGTTTCCAAAAATTTCCATGAAAATAAAATCTATTCTTAAATCCTCAATGTTGAGAACACCCACCTAAGAGAATATTTTACTTGCTCTAAATAACTCTTTGGAGAGAAAGATGCATTTAAGTTCTTCGCCTTCCACAGAGCAATATGGGTTTTTTAAAAAAAATTTAAAGAAGCTTTAGATTACATAAAGGTTATATTAAAAATATAGGAAATTCCTATATGCTCCACCCCCTCTGCCTGCCACACTTTCCCACATTGACACTTTTCATTAATGTGTTACATTTGTTACAATTGATGAACACATATTGAAGCATTGTTACTAACTGTGGACTATAGCTTACATTATAGTTTACACTCTGCCCTGCACACTTTTATAGGTTATGACAAAATGTATAATGGCCTGTATTCACTCCTGCAAAGTCATGCATGACAATTCCCTCATTGGACCTTACTTTGGAATTTATGCTCCCCAGTGTAACCGAGTTAGACTCATTTATAATTTCCCTAGACTTGGCTCTTCAGCCCCTTTTATTTGAACATATAATTAACACTATACTTGTTAAATATATGTCCCGGAGACTTAAATCTTTGGTCTGTTCATGTGCCAGTTGAGCCCTGACTCTCAGCAGAGTTGTAGCACTTATTCCACTGTTCAGTGGACTCACCCAGGTCAACTAATAAGGAGATGATGATGGGTTTTTAAAATGTTCTTTCCAACAAGAACAGGCATTAAAATTTTTTTTCAAACTAGTCACTTGGGATTTTTGGGGGAAAATAATTTAAATGTCTCTGGAGAGAGATGGCACTGATGAGTGCACCCTAAAGTTAAGATGAACAATTTTCATCGTTACTCTTGGGAACTGGTTTTTTTTTTTTTTTTTTTTTGTGTGTGTGTGCTTTAAATTTCAGAGACATGCATAATGTAAACAACAACAGTGAGGGAATAGAATTCTTAGGATTATTTTTACTTTTATATTGTAAATATTATTTTATTTTAACCTGAAATAAATGTTCCCAAAAGTATATATAAACATTTGAAGAAGTAGAAATAAGCAAGCAGAATGGGCCAATAAAATATAAAAATTTCTTATTATTTTGTGTTAATATAAATATATACAGTGCTTATTCTAGGTAAGCTTTAGTCAGTGGATAGAATATTATGAAGATACAATGAAAATTGAAACACCTGCCACAAATCTCTTACACTGTCTTCTTTTTCCCCAGTTTTTCCAACTTTCCTTTTTCTCCCTATGTCCCATATTGGATGTTTATTATTTGCCTGTCTTCTACTTTTCAAGTCCATTCTTTCAAAAATACCTTTTTAAAAATAATCTTCCTAACATTTCCATTTTTATGCATCTAAATGTGTTTTTAACATAATTATATAATTATTTCACTTAACTACTAGGTACTAGGTAAAACATATTTTCATCTAAATATAAGATTTCATATTATTGATTTCTTTTTTGTTATATTAAACTATTCTACCATAATGTACTTCACCATTTCCTAATTGTGGGGTTAAAATAAAATAAAATTTAAAAAATAAAATGAAGTAAAATAAATTAAAATAAAATAATTGGATTTGTTCTTAAATTTAGGTATTATATTGTTTAATTCTCTTATGTATATTTCGTATGTATATTTTGAATCTTTATATAGATTCCAATATCTACTGCAGTCTTCATATTTAATCAATTTTCTCAATTTTTTCTATTTTCCCAAATACATCAATAAAATGAGTTTATTATTATTATCTGCTAATGAAATGAATGAATCCCCTGAGGCTTACTTCTATTGACATTTATTGGACTTGTAGCCCTATATATTTGCATGCCTATACTTTATTTTGAATATCAGGCTTTTTTAAAATTATGGAATTGTAGGTTTACAGAAAAATCGTGCAAAACACAGAGTTGCCATAATAACACCCATTATTAACATTTGTTAACATTTTGCATTAGTGTAGTCCTTTTGTTACAAATAATGAGATAATATTATTTTAATTGCATATTACCTATAGTTCATAGTTCATATTAGTGTTCATCTAATTGCTTTTAATTTTTATACTAGTAACATATTTACAACCCAAAATTTCCTCCTTTAACCATGTGAAGATATATAATTTTGTAGTCATAATTATAGTCACAATATAATGCTATCATCACCACCATCAGCTACCATCAATTTGCATTACCTGAACTAATTAAACATTCATTACCCATTCCTCATCCCACCCAGGATTTTAGTAACTGGTAATCTAATTTCTGACTCTATGGATTTGCTTATTCTAGTTTTTCATATCAGTGAGATCATACAATATTTGTCCTACTGTCCCAGGCTTATTTCACACAACACGAGGTCTTCAAGGTAATCCATGTTGTCTCATGTATCAGATTTCATTATTTTAACTTATGAATAATATTCCATTATATGCACATACCACATTTTGTCGCAAGTCATAAGGTAATTCTATAACTAACTTTCTGAGGAACTGCTATACTGTTTTCCAGTGACTGTCATATTTTACACTCCCAACAACAAACAATTTTCTTGTCCTCCACATCCTCTCCAAAACTTGTGATTTTTCATTTTGTTGGTGGTAGCCATTCCAGTGGGTATGAAAAAACTATCATATTGGTTTTTTTTTTTTTTTTAAAGATTTTATTTATTTATTCATTTATCCCCCCCTTGCTGCTTGTGCTCGCTGGGTCAGCTAACCACGCCGTGATGGAGGGCTTTCCTTCACCAGGAGGCCCCGGGAACTGAACCCTGGGCCTCCCATATGGTAAACGGGAGCCCTACTGATTGAGCCACAGCCGCTTCCCGCTGATTCTTGTATTTAGGTCTTTCATCCAATTTCAGTTGCTTTTCCTATATGGTGTGCGGAAGGATCCCCTTTCATTCTTTTCATATGGATATTCAGCTTTCCTAGAACAATATATAGAAGAGAATATCCTTTCCAAATTGAGTGGACCTGGCACCCTTGACAAAATTCAGTTGCCTGTAGATGTGAGGGCCCATTTCTGAACTATCATTTTGATTACATTTTTTTATGTCTGTTCTCGTGCTAGAACTGTTACTTTGACCACTGTAGTTTTGTAATAAGTTTTAAATCGGGAAACTGTTCTCATTAAAGATGTTTTTGACTATTTGGGGTGCCTTAACCTTCCATGTAAATTTCATGATTGCCTTTTCCATTTCTACACATAAGGCTGTTGGAAAGTTGAATTGGATTGCATTGAATCTGTAAATGACTTTGAGCAGAACTGATCTCCTGAACATATTTACTCTTCCAATCCTTGAGCAGGCTCTCCACAAACACCTTGTCCCCAGGCCCTATTCTCTCTGAGTAGACAGTAATCTCCCTAAACAGCAAGGTGAAGGTCATTTCCTCCATGTACTGGGGCACATGGTCTGCCCCTCCAAACCCAAGGCAAATTCACCTTTTCCACAGCATTCTTGGCACAAGGGCATCACTTTGGTCCAGACCTCAGCTTTCATGGTTCTGCCCGTAAAGTCATTCTCAGTTTGTCTTTACTCTTTACCTTTCACTATAGGCAGTCAGTCATTCTACTCATACACATTTTGCAAAAAACCTTGTGGGCTTTGGGTGCAGCTCACAGATATCCAAACCATCAGACAGAAGGATTTCCAAGGATCCTTCCTGCATACCTGCATTTCCAATCATGACTTCCACTAAAATAGGTGACAATATCCACTTTCAGTTAACCCCTCATATGTAGCTCTATTTGCCAGGAACTCACTGTCTTTAGTTCCAGTATTCTCAGATAGAGCCAGTACAGGCCCAAGTCTCAGATCATACTATCTGAATTGTCTCAGAATTTTCCAAACCATCAAATTATGGTTTCTTTGTGCCCAGTAGTTCAGTGTTCAGCTCACACCTTACCTCTTTCATTTTGCTTGTGCAACAAGGAGAGACCAGCTGCACCTTCATACTTAGTTGGAAATCTATTCAGTTAAAAAAAAGTACATCATTTAAAAATTAAATGCCTCCATCCACCATCAGAACTCAATTTCACCCAGTTTTTCTGCCACTTTCAAGCAAGGATCTTTTTTCCTTTAGTTTCTAATAGCACATTCATCATTTCCTTCTAAGACCTCATGAAATGTGCCTTTACCATCCATATTTCAATCAACAGTCTCTTCAAAGGAATCTAAGATTTTTCTATCCAGCGGATCACAATTTTTCCAGCCTCTACTTATTATCCAATTCCAAAACTGTTTCCACATTTTTGGCACTTGCAATAGTAGCAAAATCTGTCCCAAAATCTGTTTTAGTTTCCTGTTTCACAAAGCAAATAACTTGCAATGGTTTGGTTTAAACAATGATAGTTTATTGGCTCACAGTTTTGAGGGTAGGATAAGTCCAAAATCAGTGCATCATCTGGGTGATTGTTTCTCCCAGAAGACTGAGGCATTCTGGGGCTGGTTGCCAGTGATCCTTGGTCTTTAAGAGTGCATTTTTAAATTCACAAATATTTGTGAATTTTCCATTTCTCTTTTGTTACAGATTTCTACCCACATTCCATTGTGATCTGAGAAAATACATTGTATGATTTAAATATTTTTTAATTTATTGAGAAATTTTATTATATAACATATGGTCTATTCTGGAGAGTGATCCATGTGCATTAGGTAAGAATGGATATTCTGCTGCTATTAAAGGAAGTGTTACATCAAATTAGTTTATAGTTTCTTTCAAGTTTTCTATTTCCTTATTGATCTTCTGTCTAGATGTTCTTTCCATTATTGAAAGCGGTGTATATAACTCTCTTACTATTAATGTAGGATCATCTTCTTCTCCTTACAAAGTTGTCAATAGGTGCTTCATATATTTTATGGCTTGCCATTAGTTCCATATATATCTATAATTGATAAGAATTCTTTTGGCAGTATTTTATTTTTCTTTTCATTACCTTTTTTCTCCTTATTGCAGTTTTTGATGTAAAGTCTATTTTATCTCACATTAATATGGCTACTCCAAATCACTTTTGGTTACTCTTTGTATGGTTTATTTTTTATACATGCTTTCACTTTCAGCCTATTTTTGTCTTTAAATTTAAGATTAGTTTTTTGTGAGCATGATATGGCTGGTGTTGCTTTTTTATCCATTCTGCTAATCTTTCTCCTTTGACTAGAGAGCTTACCCATTTACATTTGAAGTTAGTACCAAAAATGCAGGTCTTCCTTCTGCCATTTTGCTGCATGTTCTTTGTAAATCTCATACCTCTTTTGACCCTCAATTCTTCTGTTAATGTCTACTTTCATATTTATTCTTTTTTTTTTTTTTTTTTTTTTTTGTATAGTACCATTTTGAGTCCCTTCTCATTTTTTCAGTATATATTTTCATATATTTTCTTTGTGGTTACCATAGGGTTAAAATTAAACATCCTAAATTTATAGCAATCACATTTGGGTTGATACCCATATAACTTTAATAGCATTCACTCTTCCATTTCCCATTTTACTGCCTACCATTTTGTTGCACTTGTTACAAATTCTGTGTATACACATTGTATTTCCTGTTTCATAGATTTATCATCCCTTTTTAAAGATTTGCATTTTTAAACCCATAGGAAATAAGAAGTGGGTGGACATATGAAAAAATACAGTACAATGGTACTGCATTTATAGTCACCCATATGGTTACCTTTACCTAAAGTCTTTATTTCTTTCTGTTTCTAGCATCCACTGTCTAGTCTCCTCACTATTCATTTGGAAGCACTTCCTTTAGAATTGCTTGTAGTGATTAATACCCCCCCAAAGTTTTTTCCCTGGAATAGCTTATCTCTCCCTCATTTTGAAACACACTCTCTTCTGATAAAAAAAATTCTGGATCTGTAATTGTTTTCATTCAATACTTTAAATATTTCATCCAACTGCCTTCTTGCTTCCATGTATTCTGATGAGAAATCAACACCTAATATCATTGAGACTCCCTTGTAGATAACTCTACAAGTTCTTTTTGAAATTTTCAGAACTCTTGTCATTTACATTCAACAATTTGACTACTATGTGTCTTAAGGTGTTTCTTTTTGAGTTTATCATGTTTGCAGTGGATTGGGCTTCTTGGACAAGTATATTCATATCTTTTGCTATGTTTGGGAAGATTTCCACAATTATTTCTTTTATTATTCCTTTTTTTTAAATTAAAATTTCACCTATTTCTAATAAGTAGAGTTGTAATTTTACAGAAAAATTATGTAGGAAGTGTAGAGTTCCCATATCCATCCCCCCCGATAATTTTCCCAATTATTAGCATTTTGCATTAGTGTGGTAACTTTGTTACAATTGATGAAATATTGCTATTATAAGTATATTGTTAGCCATAGCACACAGTTTATATTAGGGTTCACTCTTTGTGTTGAACAGTTCAATTCTGGTTATATATATATATATATATATATATATATATATATATAACCTAAAATTAATCATTTTAGCCAACTACAAGTATACAATTTAGTTCACCTGTTTCTTTATACTTTTTTCTTTTATTTTTCTTTTTTTGTATTTTATTGATACATATAAATAAAGCATAAAGCCATCCAAAATGTGCAATCATTGGTATTTGGTATAATAACATAGTTGTGCATTCATCACTTCAATCATTATTAGAGCATTTTCATTATTCCAATAGTAATTATAATTAAAAAAACAAACAAAACCTCATCACCTCTCAACTTCTCTATGCCTCTCCGGTCATACATAGCTGCTATTTTGTTTCTGTCTTTCTAGTTTATTTGTATTTATATTTTGTAAAAACATTCTTATATATGCTATTTTACCCATATTCATACTTCACTGAGGTTTCAGTACGTTACAGAATCCCATGTTACATTTTTTGCTTTCCTTCTAGAAATATACATGACCTTAGACTTTCCCTTTCAATCACTGTCAGACCCATATAATAGTTCTGCTAGTTACAAACACTTTGATGTGCTTTTATCATTTCTATTCATTTCCAAAGATTTACAAATATTTTACCAATTCTGCACAGATTTATTCTCAGTTTCCCGTTGTCTACCCTAATTCTATTTTTGATGACCTATATTCTAATTACTAACTCCATGAGTTTACATAATATATTGATTTTACAATAGAACAATCATAGAATATTTGTCCTTTCATGTCTGGCTTTCTTCATTCAACTTAATGTTCACCAGTTTCATCTATATTGTCATATGCTTCACAACTTCATTTTTCTTACAGCTGCATAATATACCATCATACATATATACCACACTTGTTTATCCATTCACTGGTTAATGAACACCTGGGCTGTTTCCATCTTTTGGCAATTGTGGATAATGCCGCTATGAACATCGTGTTCAGATGTCTGCTCCAGTCACTGCTTTCAGTTCTTATGGGCATATAGCTAGTAATGACATGGTTGGGTCACATAGCAAGTCTATATTCAACTTCCTTAGGAACTGCCAAACAGCCATCTAAAATGGCTGTACCATTCTACATTCCCATCAACAATGAAAAAGCATTCCTATCTTTCCACATTGTTTCCAACACTTAAAGTTTTCTGACTTTTTAAATAAAGACCATTCTAATAGGTGTGAAATAATATTTCATTGTGGTATTGATTTGCATTTCCCTAATTGCTAGTGATGTTGAACATCTTTTCATATGTATTTTGTTTGTTTGTTTTGCCATTTGTATTTCTTATTTGGACAATAGTCTATTCAAGTCTTTTGCCCATTTTTAAATGGGTAGTTGGTCTTTCTATCATTGAGTTGAAGCATCTCCTAATATATCATGGATATTAAACTCTTATCAGATATGTGATTTCCAAATATTTTTTCCCATTAAGTTGGCTGCTTTTTCGCCCTTTTGACAAAGTCCTTTTGGGCGCAAAAGTGTTTAATATTGAGACGGTCCCATTTTTATTTTTTTGTTGTTGCTTGTGCTTTGGGAGTAAGGTTTAAGAAACTACCACTAATCACAAGATCTTGAAAATGTTTTCCTACAATTTCTTCCAGGAGTTTTATGGTTCTCACTCTTATATATAGTTCCTTGATCCATTTTGAGTTATTTTTTGTATAGGGTGTGAGATAAGGGTCCTCTTTCTTTCTTTTGGTTATGGATATCCAATTTTCCCAGTACCAATTGTTGAATAGACTGTTCTGGCCCAGCTGGGAGGACCGGACAGGCTTGTCAAAAACTTGACCTTAGATATGAGATTCTATTTCTGAGTTCTTGATTTGGTTCCATTGGTCAATCTGCCTTTCTTAAAGCCTGTCCCATGCTGTTTTTACCACTGTAGCTGAATAATATGCTATCAAGTCAGGAAGTGAGAGTCTTCCAACTTCATTCTTCTTTTTTCAGACATTTTTGGCTATTAAAGGGGTCTGTTACCCTTCTAAATAAATTTGATAATTGGCTTTTCCATTTCTGAAAAAAAGGCTGTTGGGTTTTTTTATTGGGGGTGCATTGAATCTGTAAATCAGTTTAGGTAGAATGGGCAACTTAACAATATTTAGTCTTCCAATCTATGAACATGGAATGTCCTTCCATTTATTTAAGTCTTCTTTGGTTAATTTTAGAAATGTTATGGAGTTTTCTGAATATAGTTCCTCTTGTTCTTGGTTCTGTTTATTCCTAAATATTTGATTGTTTTAGTTGTTATTTTAAATGGAGTTATTTTTTTTCTGATTTCCTCCTTAGATTGCTCGTAAGAAGTGTATAGAAACACTATTGATTTTTTTTCAAATTTATTGAAGTATATCACTCACACATGAACATACATAAACAATAAGAGTATAGTAATCATTGTGAACTTACAAAACAAACATACACAACATCATACAAGGCTCTCATACCGCACCCTACCACAAATACCTTGCATTGTTGTTAAACATTTTTAACTAATGATTAAAAAGCATCCTCAAAATATTACTACTAACCAAAGTATTTTCCACCAATCCACACTATTATTATAATTTTTATATCATTTATACATGAACATACATAAACAATAAGTGTATAGTAAAAGTTGTGAAATTACAAAGCAAACATTCATAATATCATGCAGTGGTCCCATACATCAACCGTCCACCAACACCTTGCATTATTATGAGACATTTGCTACAAATTATGAAAGAATATTGTAAAAATCTTACTACTAATTATAGTCATTATCTTACATTTGGTGTATATTTCCCCCAACTGAGCCTATTATTATTTTCTAAATATATTTTTATAGCAGAAGTTGAAAACTTACAAAACGATCATGCACATGTACAGAATTACCAAGCAACACCCCTCTATCAACACATCACACCGTGACAGAACATTTGTTACAGATTATGAGATAATATCATCTGATTATTACCAGTTCCACAGCATACATTTGCAACACATTTTTCGTACTCTCCCATTATCAACACAGTACATCTTTGGCACAGATGCAAGAATATTACCTTATTACTGTTAACCACACTCCATAGGTCACTCCAGTTTTATTTTTCCCATGTTTCTTCACATTCCCACCACCCTGCAATATTGATGTACATCAGCTCTAGCTCACAAAAGACACTCTTGCATCTGTACCATCAACTGCTCTTCTCATCCACCTCTGGGTTTACTGTGCTATTCAGTCCTTTAATTTTTCTCTAGCTTTCTGTCAATTGGCATTTACATCCCTAGAATACCATTTTCAGCCACACCCTCATTTATAAATCAGGTTTTACTCACTATAATTTGTTACCATCAAGTCTGTACATTTCCACACTTTTACAGTAAAGCTAATTAAAACTTCTACATTCATTAAACATCAGTAGACCATCTCAGTCGTCCTCTTATCTCCTTTAATAATCCACCATCTACCACCAGGTCTTGAAGATATTTTCCTTCATTCTCTTCTAGAAGACTTATGGTTCTTGCTTTTATATTTAGGTTTTTAAATTCATTTTGACCTAATTTTTGTATAGGTGTGAGATAGCGGTTCTTCCTTCTATTGCTATGGATAACCAGTTTTCTCAGCATCATTTTTTGAATGGACTCTTCAGCTCGAGCTGGGTGATTTTGACAAGCTAGTCAAAAATCACTTGACTATAGATGTGAGGGTCTGTTTTTGAACCATCAATTTGGTTCCATTAGTCTAGTCTGTGTTTATGCCACTGCCATGATGGTTTTTTTTTTTTTTTTATTGTGGGTAAAGATCAAAATTTTCACAATACATACCAACATTTGCAAAATGATATATAAATATATATGCATATATGTGCATTTGCTTACAAAAATGTTATTTATGTATATATATAAATATATTTTAAGAGGTGCTTAGATAGCTAGGTAATATGACTTACACTCTGGAAATGAGAGACTTCCAACTTTGCTTTTCCTTTTTACTATGTTTCTGCCTATTCAGGACCACTTACCCTTCCAAATAAATTTGATAATCATGTTTTCCATTTATTTAAAAAATGCTGGTGGAATTTTTATCAGGATTGCATTGAATCTGTATATCAATTTGAGTAGAACTGACATCTTAATGATATTTAGTCTTTCAATCCATGAGCATGGAATGTTCTTCCAATTATTTAGATCTTTTTTAAAAATTTCTTTTAACAATGAGTTGTAGTTTTCTGAATATAAGTGCTTTACATCATTGGTTAAGTTTATTATTGAATATTTGAGTTTTATCTGTTATATTTTATTTTCACTACTCTTTTGACCCTTTTAGTTAGTTTTATTGATATAATCTTCATTTCTAGGCTCTCTTTCATGCCTCTCTCTCCTGTTTTTTTTTTTTTTTTTTTTTTTTTTTTTTTCAGGCTGTAGCTCACCCTTTAGTATTTCCTGCAAAGCAAGTCTCTTGGTTACAAACTCTCTCAGTTTCTGTTTATCTGTGAATATTCTAAACTTGCCCTCATTTTTGAAAGGCATTCTTGCCAAATATAAGATTCTTGGCTGGAAGTTTTTTCTCTTGTAGTATCTTAAATATATCTTAACACTGTCTTCTTGCCTCCATGGTTTCTGGTAAGAAATCAGCACTTAATCTTATTGGGTATCTCTTATACGTCACACATTGCTTTTCTCTTGCTGCTCTCACAATTCTTTCTTTGTCTTTGGCATTTGACATTCTGATTACTATGTGTCTCAAAGTTGGTTTATTGAGATTTTTTTGGTTGGGAGTACGTTGTGCTTCTTGGACAGAGATATCTATTGTCTTCAATAGGGTTGGGAAATTTTCTACCATTATTTCTTCAAATATTCCTTCTGCCCCTTTTCCCTTCTCTTCTCCTTCTGGGACACCTATGACTTATATTTGCACATTTCTTGCTGTCCTTTAGTTCCTGAGACCTTGTTCAAGTTTTTCCAAACTTTTCTTCATCTGTTCTTTTGTATGTTCACTTTCAGAGGACATTTCTTCAAGCCCACCAATCCTTTCTTCTCCTTTTCAAATCTGCTATTATATGATTCTAGTGTATTTTTCTGTTATTATATATATATATATATATATTTTTTTTTTTTTTTAAAAGATGCTTAGATTACATAAATGTTACACAAAAATTACAGGGATTCCCATGTTCCTCACCTCCCACACCTCCTATAACATCCCACATAAACATCTTTAATTAATGTAGCATATCACCTGGAATGGATATACACATCCAGGGTCTTTGCCACTAAGCATGGACCATAGTTCACATTGTAGACAACACTCTCTCCCACACAGTTCTGCATTGTATATGCTGATGTAAAATGGCTTATATCTGTCATTGTAATGTCAGTCAGGATAATTTCCAATCTGAAAAAGCACCTGTATTACAACTGCTTTTCCCTCTCCCTGCCCCAAAAGCGCCCAGTGGCCACTGGCTCCAGTGTATTTTTAATTTCATTTATTGCACCTTTCATTCCCATAAGATCTGCTATTTTCTATGAATGCTTTCAAATTCTTCTTTGTGCTCATCTAGTGTCTTCTTAATATCTTACTTTCTTTATCCATCTCATTGGATTTATTAAGGACATTTGTTTGACCATCTATGATTAGTTGTCTCAAATTCTTTATGTCATCTGGAGGTTTATCTTGCTCCTTTAACTGATCCATCTCTTCCTGTCTCTTGGTGTGGAATGTAATTTTTTGTTGGTGTCTTGGCATCTGGATTACTAGAGTATTTATTCTGGGTGCAGTTTTTCTCTTTAGTTTAGAGCTTCCTGCCTTTTCTCACTTGCTGGTTGTGTAGTAGAAGCCAAGGATGTAGTTGATGCTACAAGCTGTAGAGTGTCAAGCTACCCTCATTGCCCCAAGGACCAATGAAGCTTCTCTCAACTTTCTCCTTTTCCAGGGGTAGGGACAGAACCACAGCTGTGTGAAATAATCCAACTCATGCATGCCTAGACTGTAGTTGCCCAGAGAGAAAATTGATGAATCTTCACATCCTTTTCTCCCTTGCCTGGGGCAGGGATGGAACTGCAGGTGTTGGCAGCAATCTATGCAATACAGGTCCAAAATAACCACAGTTGGCCCAGTAGACTTCTGATTATTCAGTCTGTGACAGCTAAATGTACTTGCAGTTACCTGGATTGATGGGCTGCTGCAGGACCTATAAGCATCCTCCCTGCTAGAAGTGGGGCTGAAGCCTAGGCTAGGGCTGCAGGCCAATCTGAGTAAAAGAAACCGGTCTCTATCGTCATTGTGATTTTCAGTCAGCCCAGCTTCCCCTCATGCTGGGGTGGAATCAAAATGGCACCTCCCTGCCTCCTTCTGACTTGGAAAGGCTCAAACTTTAGCTGTCCTTAGGGTTATACTTTAGCCAGCAGAATTTACTAATCAGTCGCTGAAGTCACTGGCCAACCATCTCTTCCTCCTTGTATTTGGGAAATGAAGCTTCTAATTCCTGCCAAAGAATATCTCTGCCTATTCTTGCGCTGCCAAAGTAGGATGATCACCTGTCTCTACAGCATGGCCTGTAATTTCCCGGAGAGGCTGGTGCAGCTCCCCCAAGCTTCCTCTCTGCCCAAGGTAGTCCTGGGGCTTAGGCTAGAGCAGCAATCTGATCTAGATGGAAAAGAACTGGTCCCTACCAGCACTGTAATTTTCAGTCAGCCTTGTTTCCCCTCATGTCAGGTGCAGAGTGAAGATGGCAGCCACCGGCTTCTTTCTGACTTGGACAGGTTCAAACTTTAGCTGTTCTTGGGTGCCCAATCTCTTCTTCCCCCTTTTTGGGAACTGGAGCTTTCAATTCCAGCCACAGAACAGCTCCCGAGGCGGATTGTGCCTCCAGTGAAGGATGAGCACCAGCCTCCCTGGCATGGAGAGCTCTACTTACGAATCTTCTCTGCAGATTGGCAGTCTCCTCTTTCCATTCTTTCAAAGATATTGCAGGATGCACTTCTGGTCTCCTGGAACCCCCAAACAAGTGCTCTTGATAGCTCTGCATGGTTATTAACTTCCCCGCAGAAGGAGCTGATTCTACGAGCTCTTTACTCTGCTGTCAACTTGTCTTGAAACATTATTGATTTTTGCATATTATTCTTGTATACTGCCACATCGCTGAACTCGTCTATTAGTTCTAATAGCATTGTTGTGGATTTTTCAGGATTATCTAGATATAGCGTCATATCAGCGAACAGCGAAAGCTATACTACTTTCTTTCTTATTTAGATGCCATTTATTTCTTTGTTTAGCCTAATTGCTCTGGCTAGAACTTCTAGCACAATATTGAATAACAGTGACAATGGACATCCTTGTCTTGTTCCTGATTTTAGCAGGAAAGCTTTCACTCTTTCACCATTGAGTACAATGCTAACTGTAAGCTTTTCATATATGCATTTTACCAATTTGAGAAAACTTCCTTCTTCTCCTATCTTTCAGTGTGTTTTTATCAAGAAACAATGCTGTATTTTGTCAAATGCTTTTTCTGCATCAATCAAGAGGGTCATGTGATTTTTTCATCCTGAATTTGTCAACGTGGTTTATTACACTAATTGATTTTCTTGTGTTCAATCACTCTTGCATACCTGAGATAAAATATTTGATCATGGTGAACAATTCTTTCAATGTGTTTTTGGGTTCTGTTTGCAAGTATTTTCTTGAGGATTTTTGCAATTAAATACATTAATTATATTTGGTCTGTAATTTTCTTTTTTCATAATATCTTTATCTGGTTTTGGATATTAGGGTGATGTTGGTTTTATAGAATGAGTTTGGTAGCATTCTTTCTTGTTCAATTTTCAAAGAGCTTTAGCAAGATTGGTATTGTATCACCTTTGAATGATTGGTAGAATTCACCTGTGAAGCCATCTGTTCCTGGGATATTCATCTTTGGGAGGTTTTTGATAACAATCTCAATCTCTCCACTTGTTATTGTTCTGCTGAAGTCTAATATTTCTACTATGGTCAGTGTAGGTTATTTATGTATTTCTAAGAATTGGTCCATCTCATCTACATTGTCTAGTTTTTTGGAGTGCTGTTGTTCACAGTATCCTCTTATGATCTCTCTTATCTCTGTGGGTTCAGTGTTAATGTCTCTCTTCTCATTCCTGAATTTATTTATTTGTCTGTTCTCTTTTTTTTCCTTTGTCAGTCTACCTAAGTGTTTGTCAGTTTTTATGATCTTCTAAAAGAACATTTGGCTTTGTTGATTCTCTCTATTGTTTTTTTTTTTTTTTTCTTAATTTCATTTATTTCTACTTTGATCTTTACTATTTCTTTACTTCGGCTTGCTTTGGGATTAGTTTGCTGTTCTTTTTCTTGTTCCTCTGAGTGTGAAGTAAGTTGTTCAATTTAAGCTCCTTCTTTTTTAATGTAAGCATCTAGAACTGTAAATTTCCCTCTCAGCACAGCCTTTGTGGTATCCCATAGGTTTTGACATGTTGTGTTCTCATTTTCATTTGTCTCAATGTATTTACTGAATTCTCTTGCAATTTCTTCTTTGACACACTGGTTATTTAAAAGTGTGTTGTTTAATCTTCATATATTTATGAATTTTCCCTTTTTCTATCCATAACTCTGTTATCATAAGAAAAAGTGTTCTATATAATTTTAATCTTTTAAAATTTACTGAAACCTGTGCTATAAACCAACATATGGTCTATCCTGGAAAAGTAACGATGAGCAGTTGAAAAAAATGTATATCCTGCTCTCTTGGGATATAATGCTCCATAAATATCTGTTAAGTCTAGTTCATTTATTATATTATGTAAACTCTCTGTTTCTTTATTTATTCTCTGTCCAGATTTTCTATCCAATACTGAGATGGTGTATTGAAGTATCCAACTATAACTGTAGAGATAACCATTTCTCCCTTCATTTTTGCCAGTGTGTGCCTCATTTAACTTGGGCGCCCAGGTTAGGTGCATAAATATTTTTGTTATAGTTATGTCGTCTTTGTGAATTACACCTTATATTAATATATCATGACCTGCTTCATCCCTCATAACACTTTTGCATTTAGTCTATTTTTTCTGATATTAGTATAGGTACTTTAGCTTTTTTCCATTATTCTTTGTGTGGTTTATCGTTTCCAACCTTTCACTTTCAACTTGGTTGTGTCCTAACATCCTAGGGGAATCTATTTTAGACAGCATATATCCTCAGTCTTGAAGTACAATTTTTCAGGATACCAAATTCTTGGCTGGCAGTTATTCTCTTTGTGTGCCTTAAATACATCATACCACTTTCTTCTCACCTCCTTGGTTTCTGATGAGAGGTCAGCACTTAATCTTATTGAGGTTCCCTTTTATGTGGTGCTCTGCTTTTCTCTTACTGCTTTCAAAATCCTCTTTTTATCTCTGATATTTGTCATTCTGAATAGTAGGTGTCATGGAGTAGGTCTATTCAGATTTGTTCTGTTTGGGTTACATTGACCTGCTTGGATATTGATATTTATGTCTTTCATAATGGTTGAGAAGTTTTCAGCAATTATTCCCTCAAATATTCTTTCTGCCCCTTTTCTATTCTCTTCTCTTTCTGGGACCCTTGAAATGCATATATTTGTGCATTTTGCATTGTCATTCAATTCCCTGTGATCTTGTTTCATTTTTACCATTCTTTCTTGTTTCTGTTCTGTCTTTCCACTTCAGACATTCTGTCCTTGAAATCACTAATTCTGTTTTTGAGAAAATCAATCTCCTGTTATGTGCCTTTAATGTATTTTTCCTCTCAACCATTGTATCTATTTCTGCATTTCCTTTCAAAAGGCCATCACTTCTTGTTAGATGGATTGTCTTGTAATTTTTGTTGCACAATGTATATTTCTATATTTAAAATGTTAATATGGGATTTGATCCCTGAACTGTCTTTATCTTGAGTTTGTAACCAGTTCATGTTATGACAGATTTCCTTGCATGCCAAGAGCTAAAATAACCAAAAAAATCAACTTAAAACTCCTTTCACAGTCTTTGCAATTGGCTCTTGATGGTCCAGTGCTCTTCTTCAGAGTTAAGTCCTCATATCAAGAAGATCAGCCTAATATACATGTGAAGTGCAGGATCCTTCCTGTCTCTTCTGAACCTGTGTATTGTCCTGAGCTTGTGCTTACTGGTGGAGTTAGAATTCCTCATTATAAGAATACAAATATCCCCTCTACTCCTTATGAAATAGACTTTCTCCCTCTCCCTGGTACTTTAGTGTATTACTTAAAGCAGGTAAGCCTTACTCCAGGCTGCTTTGACATTTTGGTTTCTTACACTGCTGTAGCTGTCCATCCCTTGCTGGAGGAAAATTCCTGGAGGGTGAGCCCAAAAGGGGTTTCCTAGTTAGCATATATAATACATGTCCATGTGCAGATGGGAAAGGCACTTGAGAAGCAACAGGACTTTTAAAGAATGCAGTGTTAAAAGATTTACTGATCAGTCACCAGTTCACAACCAGTTCCTGAGGCTTGACTTTTTATTTTATTTTATTTTTTCAAAGAAGCTTTAATGTCATATATGCCACAATTCCCTGTTTACCATACTCTTACAATCTTACCACCACTTCTTCCGCATGAAGCCCTGAGTGTGGAACAATGGATTTATAAATGGTGGTACTGTGATATAAGGACACAGATACAAGATAAACAACAACAAGGCAAGTAAATTACTCCTAGTAGTTATAGGAGTTCATGGGCTCTGGGGTTTGTCCCTTAGCAGAACAGCTCTTATTTGCAGTCTTTAGCCAATTACTCTAATTCATCAAAGATAAGGGAAGGATATTCCTGGAGAGACTGTTGTTGCTGGATGATGGCACTAATCCACACACCAGACAGTCTGTTTATTTGTGGGTTATTGCCACAGTGGTGGCCCAGTCAAGGAGGTCATTTGATGAAACCCCAGGAATCAGGTAAAGAAGCCTAGGGTGTAAGCACAAATGTTTAGTAGGTACCTGAAGGAGGAGATCTTCTCTGGTGAGTGAAATAACAGTGAAACTTTCTCCCATAAGCCCTCTGACTTTTGCTGACAATGGGTGGGATCCAGGCCTACAAAAACCTACATGCTGACCCTCCATAGGACCAGGCCATAATGCTAGTTGTGCTT
This sequence comes from Tolypeutes matacus, assembly GCA_026826555.1. NCBI lineage: Eukaryota > Metazoa > Chordata > Mammalia > Cingulata > Chlamyphoridae > Tolypeutes > Tolypeutes matacus. Next base: position 676,518 of record JAKSZT010053891.1, read on the forward strand.
CTTTAGGTTCTATACATATACCTCTGGCAATTACTGCCCTTTTGGTACATCTTTTGTGCAGTTGACACTGTAGTACTTTTGTGCCTCAGGAGAACAGGATAGTTGGCCCCAGTGTCTGGCACTCTGGTACAGAGCTAGTCAGGAAGAAGTGTCCACTATTGGGCTAAGGAGACTGAGCCATCCTTGGCTAGTAAAGCCACAGGTGTTTTCAGCAACATTGTGTTTCCATCCATTTCAGGGGGCTGGCCAAGTAATGTATCAGATACCTTTATTGTTTCAGCAGCCGTACTAACTGGTCAAACTAATATCTCAATTGCAGAGACGCTATGTCTATGAAGCCTGGTTTAAATACATTGCAGAGTCTGTTAACACTGAGGTCCAGCCCCACAATGTGTCTTTTTGTGTAAGCCATTTTTTTTCTATGTGTTCTCTCCCGGTGGGGTTATAGGACAGGTGAAAACATCAGTCAATGTCTTGTTCTTTAACTCACTGTTGTACTTTATTCCTGATAAAATGAATTCCTTGGTTGCTATACCCACTCAGTTTAGTGTGTAGTGTTTACCAGCACTGATAGGTAAAGGTCCTATATAATCTATTTGTCAGTCCAATAAGGATATTTTGGCTTTGTGGACATGCCCACAGCTGTAAGGTACTGAACACAGTAAGAGCCCTGAATGGGCCTCACAGTCTTGTATAATATGAACCAGGGTAGAATATTTAATGAGATGCCTAGTGCCTTAGCCTGGCACCACCCAATGGCAGGTCATCTATGGCCAATCTTTTTGTGTAGCCATAGGGCTGCTTCTTTAGCACCTTCAGAGCTGGCTAGCTTTAGCTCTGAGTTTCAGGTGTCATATAGGTACTTAAAAATTCTAGGGAAATATTAGATTATGTGCAGAGCCTAAAACACCTTAAGAATTAGAAATAAGAATTAGAGATCATATTTAACCAACAGAGGATGAGGAAATTCCTTCAATTGTTCAACACTTCCCAAACATTTCTCATGTAACAGAATATATTAAATGAAACTGAGTATACTTTTTATGGTTCTTCAAAGTATTTTACTTCAGATTAAAATGAATAGCTTCTACATTTTTTGCTGTAAGACACACAGCTAAGAAACCTCAGCAGTATAGGAAAATAAATATTATTTTCTCAATTATTTTACAAAAACCTAAGATTCCCCAAGGAGTCAAGATTATCTTCCTGCTACCACCACCTTAATATGCTCATATGCCTATTGGAACATTAATATTTATACCCTGAGAGTATGTGTACTTTCAACAATGAGGGTGATTCTTTAAAAACAAAACAAAAGTTCAGGTGGTAAATACAACATGGATCTCTGCAAGAAAAACTGTTTGAAATAAGCAGGTAACATTGGATTTTATTTTATTTTATTTTATATTTTAACAGAGAAAATCAAAGTTTAGTTTGCATCAGTACACCATTCAGAAAACAAACCCTGGTTAGCATTTGATCCTAAGAGATTAGAAGGGGCTTTTGACAGGTTCCTCCATCATGAACTTATCCTTTCTTATTAATATTAATTAATAGATTTCTACATAAAAATGTCTTCCCATTTACATTGAAATCTGTCAATTTAGGAAAATGCTTTTATCAACTTCTTATAACATATAACTTTCTATAACCTTTTTTTTATCCATATGGTTACTTCAACTTAAGGTAAAATTCACCTTTACATAAGCTTATTAAATTACAATCAGCAACAATGAAATTTACTTTTTCAAGCCTTTTCCTTCTCTACATATCCATTTAAATCTCATATTATAGCCTTCATTCTGTTCAAAACTAGTCATTTCACTTTAGGACAGATCACATCCCTTTTTTAACTTAATTTTATTAAACCACTTATAATTTTAATCATCTTAAAGATCAAGTAAATATAATTTTTCCTTTGAATACATTACTTGATAAGATCGATTTAGGGCTTTTGATTGGCCTACATCAGTGGGATGTGATTCATATTGAGTCTCTACCCTCTTCCTGGGTCTGATAAAAATCAGAGATAGACAGGCAGACAGAGTAGAAAGAAGCTGAGGTTTTTTGTCCTGCCATGTGAGAGAGTACTAGAGGATGGTTTAAGCATGAAGTCCCCAAGGGGCTGGGCCCATGGAGCAGTTCAAGCTATATGCCAGGTAGCCCACAGCTGAACTCAGGAAGAAAGTAGAGCAGCCAAGACTGATAGAGGAGGCCCAGAAAGAGACAAGTCCTATGCCTAGTTGTTAAGGTGAGCCCTGAGGGGAAGGCTGAGACCTCAGGAGAGATAGGTGTCCATCTTGCTCAGCTACATGCTTGGACAGCAAGATCAACAGTAGTTGACTTTGGTGAGAAAGTACATCTAACAGTGTCCTGATTTGGACATTTCATGACCTTGGAACTGTAAGTATTTACCTCCTAATAAATCCCTTTATAAATGCCAACCCATTTTTAGTACTTTGCATTGGCAACCCTTTGGCAACCTAAAGCAGGGCATCGCAGGGCAAATTATGCAAACAAAGAATTATTCTATAATATTCCCTCTGTCCCTATCATTCTTAATTTCCATGCCTAGTAATAGAGTTCTAAGCTAAATTTACATCTCCTGAACTTACTGCATCTTCCCCATCCCCCATAGTTCTCACAACTGGATTTAATAAGAACCTTGAATTCAGTCAAGGTTAGAAGTCCCTGGGGAGCAGAGTAGTTCAAGGAACTTAGAAAAACTTTTTTCTTTTGTCAATAGATTCTATATTCAGATTTCTATATGACCTGTTCATTCTGTTTGGTTTTCTAATTTGGGACTCCAGGAGTACTTATTTACACACTTATATGCATACTCACATACATATATGTGTTTAAATTTTTTTTTAGCAGTTTGAATAGATCTCTCTTAAGAATTTTCATTGTTATGTTACCTTCCGGAGGTATAAAAATATCATTGAACAAATAGGCACAAATGAAGAGTTATACACAAATGGAAGCATAAAATTCATTCATTTGACTCATAATTCCCACTCTTTTGGTGTAGTTGTCTCCAGGTTTTGAATTATTCCAAGCCCTTAGTTTTTACAGCTTTTAAAATCTATGCTGGGTTTAGTGTTGCCTACAATATGCTAGCTTGTTCTTGGAAACACTTTTATATAAAAATTGGAGAAAAATTTAGTTGGGCATTAGTTGGTAAGATGTTAACAACAGATATTTATTCAGGAGGCAGTGCTTTAAATATTTTGGTTTTAATTCAGTAGTAAGTCTCCTCTCCCCACGGATACTTTCATACCAGGTTTCTGTCAGTTATAGCCCAGCTATATTTGGGGCTATCTTTATTTTATTTTATTTTTTTTTTGAGGAATGTTGGATGTACTTTATTATTATTATTACTAATATTGGCCTTTAACAAGGGTAGATTTACATACATTTATTTATTTGCTTATTTATTTATTTGAAAGAAACTTTAGATTACAAAAATGTTACATAAAAAATATAGGGGATTTTCATATACCCTGCTCCCTCCCCTTCTACATTTTCCCACATTAAAAATCCTTCCTTAGTGTGGCCCATTTGTTACAACTGATGAATACATTTTGGAACATTGCCACTAAGCATGGATTATAATTCACATTTAGAGTTTACACTCTGTTTCATGCGATTTTATAAGTTATAACAAAATATATAATGGCCTATATCCATCATTGCAATGTCATGCAGAACTATTTCAATGTCCAGAAAATGCCCCTATATTACACCTGTTTTTCCCTCTCCCTCATCTCAGAATCTCTGGGGGCCACTGCCTCTACATCAATGATAAAAGTTCTTCCTTTTCTAGAAGAACAATAAGTCTATAGTAGAATAATAGTAAGTCAAATTTAGTCTATTTTTCATTCCCCAATCCTGAAGATATAGGGATGGTGATGCCCACTCTGCCTCTAATTGAGAGGGGACTTAGATCCAGTGGGGCAGATGGATGGTATTATTTTGCTTGCAGTTGTAAACTCCCTCTGTTCCTTGGAATGGACATTGTCCATCATTGTCACTTTATTAGTTTCCTGGGTGAGTCCAATGAACTGGAGAATAGGTGTTGCAACTCTGCTTAGATTCAGGTCACAACTGGCACATGTACAGACCAAAGATTTAAGTCACTTGGACATACACCTACCAAGTATAGTTTTAACTATAGGTTCATTTAGAAGGGGCAGAAGAGCCATGTGTAGGGAAACCACAAATGAGTCTAACGCTGTCACACTGGGAAGCATAAATTCCAAGATAAGACCCACTGGCAGGGTGCCAAACTCCTGAGCTGTCTGCCCTGCCTATAGTGTCTGGATGTCCATAGAGCCCTCAGGAGCCCCTCTATTTGAGGCAATATTTACTGTGGCAGTCCTTGAGATCCTGCTGAGACATGCATAAGCATAACCTCAGAAATGACCTCTCAATTCACTTTGAAATCTCTTAGCCATAAGAATGCATTTGTATTTACCATTTCTCCCTTATGGGTAAGGACTTTTTCCAGGTGCATTGCTGGTTGGTGCTTTGTAATAATTCCTCAGTGCCAGGGAGTCTCATCCTTGGGAGTCATGTACCACACCATGGGTAAAGTAGTGCATTTATATCCTGAGTTTGGCTTAGAGAGAGGCCACATTTGCACATCAAGGAGGCCCTCAAGAGGTAACTCTTGGGCAACATAGAATACTAGGCTAAGTTTCAATTTCAAAAGTAAAGTTTCATAAGTACAACCATCAATATCAAGGGCCTGGTGCATTGGTCTGTCCTCCTTCACTAGGCACTAGCCCTGTACTTGGGGTATTCTTGTTGTCCCAATAGAGAATGTAGCAGAACTCCACAGGATGGGAATTTTATATTCTTTCAGTTATTGTGTGGATCTCCACTCACCATGGCAATGCCCAGTGATGTTTGAATGTATTCATATGCCTTAGAGGCATGCCCCAGAGGAACACCTTTCCATGCATCCCCTCATCATTGACAGCCCTCACCAATGTTCTTCCCCTGCCACAGTTCTGACCCTTCTGTGATCTAAAACTTTTCCAAACATGATGCCAAGAAAATAACCAAATAAGAATAATAAGAAAATGAAATAATAGATAGTTTTAAAAATAACATATAAAACAACAAAAAAATTAAAAATATTTCTTAAATAAAAAAAACTTTTTAGACATTGTCTTTCATCACTGTCTGTTGTCTTGTATGTATAGTGAATTTTTTTCCATATATTCCCCCAATGTCTTATGTTGTTTTTATTTTTGTTTTTTTCCATTTTATCTTCTAAGAAGCTTTAGGTTACAGAAAAACCATGTAGAGAATATAGGAGATTTCCATATACCCAACACCCTCCCCTCTTTCCCCTCTCCCCTATTAATAATATTTTACATGGGGATGGTACATTTATGTGTTACAATTGATGTACAAATATTGAAGCATTGCTGCTAACCATGGTCATTGGGTTACATTATGATTTATATTTTAGAACATACACTTTTATAAATTTTGATGAAACTTAAATTGGCCTGTATCCATTATTATGAGATCATACTGAACAATTCTAATGCCCTAAAAAAAAAAAGCCCTATATTCTGTCTATTCTATTCTTCCCTCCCCTTCCCCTTGGGACCTATGGTAACCACTAAGTTTCCATTTTTGAAGAATAAGATTCATAGTTACTTGCAATAATATTGAGGGCTTGACATGTTGGTGTGTTTTTAAAAATTAATCAATGCCTATATCTCTTGATTTCTTTGACCCACAGCAGGAACCATCTACTAGGACCAAGCCCAAATTCTCATCTTTGACCAAACATCAAATATAGCAAATGACCTCGGTGAAAACACATATAATAATGATGTCACCTCTGAAAAGTTCTTGTCTTTATTTAATTTTAGTCATTCCTCTTGTCAATGCTGCTACAGTAATATGATATTTTAAATGTAAGATTTCCTCTTGATTCACATTGACTTTTTTCCAAACTGCCTGGCCTGCTTCATACAGCAACTTCAGGTCACCACCAGAAACAGAGCCAACAGTCTTGCATACATCTCTTCCTCATTCCCACAGTTGTGCTTGGCTTAAGAGATATATTTTCTTTAAAAATTCTCTTATTTCTTGTATAAGAACAAGCAACATAGTTGTTTTGTTTTTCTTGTCGAACTGTAATAGACATGCCATCTGCTTTTATGTTTTCAAAGCCTGTGAGAAGTGTATAAATATATACAAAAAAAGTAAAATAGATATATTCTTGGTTTAGTATACAACCTTTCCTTATTTTCTAAAATATATGTACTCTTTCCCAAAGAGTGTCTCTCATATACAGATATATCGATCAATTACAGGTATCCTTCTCTATTGCAAATCTCTTTACCTTCATTTTTTTAACCAATTTAAGTTGTTTTTCCAACATCCTTTACACATTCCAATTATACTTTTCTTTAAAAAATAGATTAAAAAGAGACAATAGAAATATTCATTTTCCTTACATTTCTTGTAATTTTATAGTACACTTAATGAAAGATTAAATCATATCCATGGATTTAGAGGACATGCAGACAGAAATAGAGATTTTTTTTTTATGGTTTTTAGTTTATTATCTTTCTCTAACAGACATTTTCTAAAAACAAAATATGTCATTGTTTTCATGTCTGTCATTTTAGTATATAAAAATATTTTACAATAAGAGGTTGTATAAATTGGTAAGTATATTTGAACTCAAAGAATACAACTGATGAGCCACCGGCTAAATGTTCAGTGAATTAGAGGTTATAAACCATCTGCTCACTCTGGAGGATTCCCACCTGAAAACACCCATGTATTTCTTCCTTCAGAATTACTCCTTCTTAGAAATCTCATTTACATTAGTTTGCATCCCTTGACTCCTGGTCAGCATTGTGACTACGGATAAAACAATTTCCTATGATGCTTGTGTAAGCCAATTATTCTTTCTCATATTCTTGAAAGCATAAGAGTTTTTCTTGTTGGCTGCCATGTCCTATGACTACTTTGTGACCATCTGCAAACCCCTTCATAATGCAACTATTATGAGCAGCAAAGTGTGTATCTAGCTGGTCCTTGGCTGTTGGTTGATTGGGTTGTTAACAATCTCTCCTGGACTTATAGGCCTGGGATTGGAATTCTGTGATGCCAATATTACTGACCATTTTATATGTGACTATTCTCTTGCAGTAAAACTCTCCTGCACAGACACATGGAATAAATAATTTTTAAGTTTTATTTTAGTTATTGTTATCTGCATGATTACACTGACCCTGATAATACTCTCTTGTGTGAATATCATAAAAGCAATTCTAAAGTTACCTTCTGCCCAACAGAGGAAACAGGCATTTTCTACTTGTTCCTACCACATGATTATTATTTCTATCTCTTATGGCAGCTTCATTTTTAAATGTATTAAACCTTCTGCACAAGAAAGGGTCTATTTAAATAAGAGGGTGGAAGTACTTATCACTTCAATTGCACCTGTCTTAAACTCTTTTTATATATACTCTAAGAAATAAACAAGTGAAATAAGCCTTGAAGGATAACGTTTTTAAAATTGCCTTTATTGTATAAAAATAATAGCTTGTCTTTTATAAAAGCATACCTTTACTGATAATTAAAAATTGCCACATATATCAATACTTTTTATTTTTATATGATAATAATGACTAAAGTCAACCAGAAACAGCCATGTGGTGCTATTATCTGTATTAATGATTTTCCTTTATTCATGCTGGAATCACTTAAATCTTTTAGCTTAATCTTTGATTTTTGTTAACCTGAGGATATTTCACCATGAATTCATTTTGGAAATCCAATATCTTCATGTTTTCTAGCATTAATGTGCCCAGAATATAGACCACTTTTGAACTCTATATGTATTAATTTTTTCATGACTAGGAAAGATTTAATTCTTTTATTTTCTTTTACACAATATTTTATATTCTTTCAATATTGTTAAAAGCAATCAGTTTGGTCATTTATATATATATATATATATATATATATATATATCTTGTGCATGTATCTCTGTAACCTCAAGAGAGGGAGTGATCTGATAATTCATGACTGATAGAAGATAAATAGTTTCAAATAATCTTAAAATAGGATCAGGTATATAGTGAAATTTATGAAACTATTGTTCTCTTCTCTATATATTATTGTTATGAATAATACTTCCTCTATAGAATATTCTTTTTCATTACTTCATTGATTATTATGAGGAAACATCATTAAACCATTCAAACACATATTATACTTGAGTAGTTAAGTATGGGGATTTTTACCACAGGGTAAATAAAGGGAGAAAAAATATCCAGAGTTAGAAAATACTAAAGAATATACACCATACTTAAATGGAAACCTTTTTAATTAGGTGGCCTTGGGAGAATTACTGAATTGGTTAAGCCAGGTAACAAAATAATCAAGGGACTATATTTATGCTTGAAGAGTAGAGTTGTCAGGCACATCATTCCCACTCCTATAACAAGATCTAAATCTGGACAAACTGTAGATTAATGACTTTTTCTTTAAAAACATGCAAAAATAAGGTTGCATGTTTTGGAGGTCAACTAAGCTCCAAATCTTCAGGGAGTCAGGTGACACCAGGGAGAAACAGAAACCAAATTGTTTATCTGTGGCAAAAATCATCCTCAGCATCATATGAGCTTGTAAATCAAATCAATATTAAGATAGAGAATTTTAATGAATTGCTAAATGCTGAATGTGGATTACCAGGAGAGTGTAAAACCTCTAGGGTTTCCAGAGAGAGGGAATGTGTACTCACTTCCACATGTTTCCTCCAGGAAACCCACCAGCTTCTCACAGATATAATCAGGGAGAATACTGAGCAAGCATCCCTCCTGTTGCTGCCTGGGGGAGGTGAGCAGCAGCCCCTGCTTCCCTTCTGTTCAGACTCTTTCCCTGATAGCCTCAGAATAAAACTAAACCTTCAAGGAAAGAACAAAATAATGGAAGGGCAATCACCTATGAAACTATGCCCTGGCTCATTTCCCATATCACTATTATGGAATAAATTCCTCATACTTAAGAAGATCCACAAAATTATAGCCTAAAGGTCCTATTGGAAATTTATGTAGTTTTGGGAGAGGAAAAGGAGGAAGAAACTATACCCTTGAAAAGAGGCAGGAACACTTGTGAAGGCCACAAGCCAGAGAGTTATTACCTGCCTAAGACCAGATCTGCTTCCCACTCCCCATATGATGTTAACAAGTGTGGAGTAAGCATAACAGTGGAATATGCTCAGCAGAGCTGCAAAAGACAGATTCTTTCTGGGAACTGTGCAAAGATGAGAGGCAAAGACAAGCAGGAAGACCCAAGCCCAGAGAAGACAGATGTTCTGAAAAACCTATGGCTCATTAGGCTGCAAAATAAACACAAATATCACTAAACAAATCTGAAATCTTTGATGACTAAGGGTAACCATAGAAACAACAAACTACAAATGTAATTTGACTCCTAGCTAGATTAATGCAAATGTCTATACTAAAGGCCTGCCAGAAGGAAAGGTATGTTCAGCTCCAAGCATAATAATAAAAAGATTATCTCAGTGTCAAGTGTCTAAAACAATATGAAAATTTTCAAACAAAAAGTAATGAGACATACTAAAAGGGGAGACTTATCAGCCCAAATATACAAAGCAACTGGAATCTGGTATGACAGAGATATTGAAATTATTAGACAGGGAATTTTAAATTAAAATAACCATGATTAGTATATAAAAGCCTAGTAGAAGAGTTATATTTCATACATAGTTTTATGGGTAATTTCAGCAGAAAGATGGAAAGTACTAAGAAAGTCTAAATAGGAAATGCTAGAAATATAAAAAAAAAAAAAAAAAAAAAAAGAAAAAGCATACAGAAACCGTGATGATGAGTGCTTTCTACGGGGCACATTCGTAGACTAAGCAAAGCCAAGGAAGAATCATGAGGCTGAAGCTGTGTCAATAGACATCTCCAATTCTAACGCAATACCATGTGGCTGATTCTTACTTTTTCCACTTTCTGATCTCTAACCTCCAACTCCAGCAGTGAGAAACCTGACTCCCAACATGCAACATCAATTTTTAAAAAAAAATTTTGCTTTCCACTATACATGTACAATGGTTTTAAAATTGCTGACCTATAACCCCATGGGAATCAACTTTAACACTTATGTTCCTAACATAATGTTCTTTTTATCCTTAGTCTTATAATCTACAATCATCTCCAATTCACATAGGTCAGCAACTTTTACTTCCCCAGTTAAGATATGCCACACAATTGTAATTTCATTTAGATATTTTGTAACTGTGGTAATAATCTGAATTCCATTCTGACATCCACTTCTGTCATCTTGCAATGGTGGCTGAAAAAGCTCAGGAGAATATTAATAGTTTGCTGTTGATGTCTTTCAGATTTAACCACTTCTCTAATTGAAAATGATAGGTATTAGCTATGCATCACATATACTTCTGGACAATATCAATGCAGAACCTGGAAATAAAGTGTAGGACTACAAAACAAAGCCCTAGTAATTTTTAATTAGTATTGTAAAATGAAAAGTCCATGAAATTTGAAACTCCAAGCATTGCCATGGCAACAGGTGCAAATCCAAACTATAACAAAAGACCAAGACTTATGATCACTCTGGAAAATACAACAATGTGTGAAGGAAAAGAATAATTTGCATTCAGAAAGGCAGAAAAGGCCATATGAAAAACAAATTAATATGAGGAAGAAAGGTCTAGGAAAATAAGCAACAAGATAAAGCATGTGTAACTTTTTTCTCTGGATCTTAAGCTTAATATTGAAATCAATAACTCACTTGTGGGGAGTGGATTCATAGAACTTTCATGACTGTCTTGGTAATTCTCAAATGTACCCTAGGTTTAAAATGAAAACAAATGCTTTCTCATTATTGGGCTTTCTCTCAATCAGTTTAATTATGCAAACCACTATAGTTTGAAATGAAATGGATAATGATTGGTTGTATTATGGCTGTTTTTAAAACTAAATTCTTAAAATAAGTCTTTGATTACACTGTGTATGAAAAATGTGACCAGTTGTTATCCAGATGTCTTTCAAACATAATGTACAGGTTAGGAAAAATGTGTGTACTAATCAGAAAGCCCTTTGCTGGAAATAATAATATTTCATAAATTATTCATAATCTCTCAATCTAAAAGACACTTGCTCAAATTCTTCTTTCTTATCCTTAAACTGCAAATACCTAATGGTGATAAGGATTCAGGTACTCAAAAAGGTAGTTATTTAGCACTTGGTATAGAAGTATTTCACTAAATTAAAAGTACCCAGTGCACTGGATAGAATGCCTATTTAGCATTGAGGTTGCAAATTCAGAATATGAGAATTCAATCACAAAGAAAACAGTCCATAAATACGGTAAACTGAGTGAATGTTGAATGAATTAATAACAAATGAGCAAGTACAAATTTCTAATATAATGTGATCACTACAATTTCAGTAATTTCATTCATCTATCACCAAATACTAATTAAACTTCTTCTGCTAGGCAATAATACTTAAAGAGGGTCTGAGATTTCCCATGTGCTTACAGTAAGCTGATAACCTAGCCAGAGAGACAAAATATGCACATGTGTGGTGAATCTTATCAAATTTGTTGTCATTCAGACAACTATATACAAAGTGTATAATACTCACTGAAGGAGTAAGGTGGTAATCATAAGATTTTAGTTGACATGCTTTACATGATCTGTAGACTTTATAGCTTTAGGCAAAAATAGAGGAGAAATGATTGGAGTTAATCTACTCTAATTTTCACAGGAATTACATTTATAAAATCCCCAAAGATCGAAATCCATTTCTTTCTTAAACAGTACCAGTCTACAAGAAATGAATGTGTTTACTTAACAGTTCAACTCACTGCAGTTTTCTGAGTTCTAATTGTTATATGTTTTCTTTTTACTGGGAGTTTTAATAGCTTACTATTTGTCCATATACTATGGAGACAGATGTCCTACATTCATATCTTAACAAGTCCATTCACTGATTATTTGACCTTGAAAATGTTATTTAAATGCCCTGTGTGGGGCCTTTCTATTTTTTAAATGAAGGTCATGGTAAATAATTTTTTGTAATGCATAGAGCTAAGATTATTTTTTAATAGTAAAATTGCAAAGATTTTTATATATTAAACAAATCATTGATAATAATTGTATGTATGTTCATCTTTGATTATACTGATGAAATGCAACTCATTTTTCATGAGATAAAATTCTAGTACTTAAAGGCAGTTATTGTCCCCAGTCCTTCCCTTAATATGAACTTAACCATTTTCAGGCTACAACATAATTTCTTCAAGAAAACACCTCTTGGCTCTCTCTGCATAGAGAAGCCTGCACCAAATCTTGGTGTGTATTTCCATCATTTTCTCCCATTTCTCAGCAAGCCCTGTTCATTCCCCCATTTCCCAATAAATTCTTTTTACTGGCCTAACAAAAACGAAAAACAAAAAGTAAAAAATAAAATAAAAAATGCCTCTATATACCTTTTCAACACATTTCTATAGATCCTTTATCATTATGCCTAATCCTGCATTTGTAATTTGTAGTAGTAATAGTATTTATTTTTTTTTAGGATAGGTAAGGCAGTAAAAACCTATTAAGGCACAAGAAAACTAGAAAAGCACACAATCCAATACATAGATTTCAGCTATGCTACAGGATGAGTTATGCATGTGGGACTCCACCAAGTTAGGCCTTTTTAAAACCTTTCCTCCTCTACCTTAGTAATGTTTGGGAGGGGACCCAGCTGTTTGCTGTTCTGATTGGTTGCATTATGATCCCTGCCTGTTAGTTCTAAGGGGCCCAATGAAGAAGTCTGTTTTTTGGAGGTATCCAGGACTTCCCTTTGACCTGGAAAGAGGTCAAAATGGGCCCTCATGACCAGGTTCTTGGAGGGGTCTTTCCAGCATTGTGTTTTAGTAGAAGCCTTCCCCTCAGTTGGTGACAGGGTGGGATCTCAAGGCCATGTTCCTTGTCAGGTCCTAGCTCCCTTCCTTCATTCCCTATATTAAGCTGCCTTAACTTCCCCCTCAGAGAATTTATACCTTTATTCTGAAACAGGAGCTGAAGGGTGATGGTCATTCTTCTGTAACTGCTTCTTACTGGTTAGGGGGAGTAGGCCCAGCCTGACAGAGGGTAAAACCCTCTTGCCATTCTATTAAAGTTGAGGGAAGACAGGTCTGGCACCATAGCTGGAACTGGATGAAATCCCTGCCAGACTCATATCTTCTTCTGGAAGGTATAGATTCTGGAAAAAGCAAACTTAGTTAGAATTTAAGATACATTGCCCTACTAAAAGGATAAAGAAGATGGTGATAAGTGGGCCCCCAAAGGGGGTCAGCTGTGACATACTGGACCACAACAGTGAGAAAGGCCAGGTACCTTCAGAGGCTGTATTCTCCCAAAATTGATGGGAAACAGCATTCTTCTTTGAGTTCTTTTATGCTGTTGGTTAACTCTAGGGAAAGAATGTGGTAGACATGTTGGGTTTGGTGTAAACTGCCAACCCCAGTTCCCACAGCAATGGTTATGCCTAGCACAACTAGGAGGGGTATGAGGAGAGGCACTACCCTAAACAGGAACTCACAATGACAGTATAGGTAACAACAAGAGAAGCATATGGTAAACAAAATAAAGACAGGATTTAAGAATTCCATTATTTTATCTTATAGACACATTCATTAATTACTTAGAAAATGAATTGTTTACCAGGACTTTTAACATGTTCAAAATCCCTGTGCATATGATCTAGAAGAGATATTAATTTATTCATCAGGTATATAGGTATAGCACTTAATACTAATCAATGCACAAATTTTTCTTTGTTCTGCACTTAATAGATCTATACTCCAGGTTTGCAATAATATACATGTTGTCTCTCCACGGGAGCGGGCCATAATGCCAATTGTGTTTGTTTAAGTTCTAGTCACATCACTCACTCTGGTAATTATTTCTTTTCTTTTCTTTCTTTCTTTCTTTCTTTCTTTCTTTCTTTCTTTCTTTCTTT
>JAKSZT010053891.1:690581-745141 GCA_026826555.1 Tolypeutes matacus
TTTCTTTCTTTCTTTCTTTCTTTCTTTCTTTCTTTCTTTCTTTCTTTCTTTCTTTCTTTCTTTCTTTCTTTCTTTCTTTTTTTTTTGAAGTTCTGAGGCCGCGGATTGAACCTGGGGACCTTCTATGTGGGAAGTGAGGCCGCGGATTGAACCTGGGGACCTTCTATGTGGGAAGCCAGCACTCAACCACTGAGCCACATCGACTCCCTCTGGTATTATTGTTCCACTTGTTATGTCCTTCACACAACCACCATGCTGCAGCACTGTTGACCCTTGGAGGGAAGTGCCAATGTTTTACAAGTCTAGTGCATAGTGCCCTTCAGCACTATGAAACAGAGCCACTCTGGAGGCAATGCCTATTGTAAATCTGGCCATATTGAGCCATCAACAGCTGCCACAGGAGTCTAAAATTGCAATGTACTCTCTACCAACTTCAGGAGCCATGTCCAGATGTAGTAGTTACTTTTATTGTTTTAGGAGTCTTCATGACCGACCTAGCCAAAAATTCAAATGGAGAGGCACCATGTTGGGTATTGGGGCCTGGTTTGAATGCACAAGAGAGTTGACAATACTGAAGTCTACCTCTTTTAATTTTTATACATTTTAAAAATACTTCCATTGAAGTTTATATCATATTAAATGAACTTAACTATTTTTAGTTCTTTACTTTTTACTTCTATGTTTGTACCATGATTACATTAATTAACAGGTATATTGCTTTAGCAGTACAGGAAATCTATTTTATCCATTATTTTATGAAAACCTAAGTTTCCCAATGGAGCAATATTATCTTTCCTTTCCACAACTTTAATATGCAGATTGAGGTGGCCTCTGACAGGTGTCTCTGTTATGATGCTACTTTTTGTTATTATCAATAAGTTTAGGTTTCTAATTAATAATGGCTTACTGGAATTAGCCATTTAAATGATTCAGTTTAGAAGATACTTTTCCAAACTTCTTATAATTAACCATAACCATATAGACTTGCTAATTTACATTTTATAAAGCTTATTAAATTACAGTTAGCTACCTTATCCATTTAAAAGTCTTGCCTTACATTCCTCATTCTGTTCTGTGTAAACTAGTTATTATACTTTCAGACAGATCTTTATTTCATTAAACACAAACATATAATTTTCATCATCTCAAAGATTTAATACCTATAATGTAAATTTATTTTTTAGTATCCAATAAACCTAGGGAGATTATATCCAAGTTAAATAAAATTGAAACCATTTTAGTTTATGTAAGGAGTGCTCTTTAAATCTTCCTCCACAGGAGGCTAAAATCTCTTTTCTTTAATAAAATATAAAATTGGGAGTAACTTTAAAAGTGTAATGACTTCAAAGTTCTGGAATATATTATAATTGTTTATTTTTAATCATAATTTACAAAATATCTTTCCATGGCTTTCAAGGACTTTTTCTTTACTTACTGAAATCTGACAATTGGATTATTAATTACACTCATTTTAAGACTGTTAAAAGGTTTAAATTCAAGAATAAGAGGACAAATTATGACCATTAATTCTCTGGCCTATAGATAAGTTCTTATTTAATTTTTAACAAATTGAATAGAGCTGTTTTATAATTTTCATTTGTTAATTTGATATTACCATAATGTATGAAGATATACACCAAGCAAATAGGCAGATAAAAATAGAGAGTTAGACAGAAACAGACAATTCACTAATTTTAGTTATGATTTTCATTCTTTTACAAAATAAGTTTAACTTTAAAACAACTATTATATTCAAATGATCTCTTTGAAGGCTCCACTGTGACCAACCAGTTTTGCAAAGAATTTCTTTCTTTAGCTATTGGCTTATAACCAAATTGCTCCCAATGCTTTAAAATACAAACTACCTAATTTTCCTTTACTTCAGAGCTCTGCTTGTTTCTCATTTTGCCTTTGACAGTCTTTGGATGAGCAACACTAATTCCAGCACATACTCTCTGAGGTCATTGAAGTCTCAAGGAAAACTGGTTTCTTCTCTTGAATTGCTGCTTTCAGAATTCTTGATGCTCAGGGTGGGAGGTCCCCCAGTCCTAGTCCTGTGAGATAGGACTGCTGCAGCTGCTGGACTGAAAGAGTGAGCATCCAAACCCGAGAGCCAAGGATTCCTACCAGGCAGCAATCTAGTCCACACCTGGACAATCATGAAAGAAAGCAGAGTTATTAACACAAGTGAAAGGACAGGAGACAGGGATGTCTCAAACTTGCCATGCCCTGAGCCATAGGGGGTGGAAGTCCCCATGTTACAAACAAGGGGCAATAGAGTAGTTATGATCACAATGATGAACAAATATGAGGCCAGTGCAAGGATGAGGTCAGTCCTGAAATAACCATAAGCAAAAGCAAACTCAGTTTAGAATTACCATCACAATAGCTCAAGTCTAAGGGTTAAGATTGAAAGTTAGTCACAACATAACCATAATCAAATTTAAGTTCAGTTTAAGATTACCATTACTATAGCAAGATTACACAAGAGTGAGGTTAGACCTGAAGTAATCATAAACAAAGGAAATTATTTTTAAAAGGTAGATCACCAGTGTAGAGCTCAAGATGATTTTTGCATATGTGGGAATAATTTCCCCATATTAACTATATTTCTATCACTACAGTGAATGATAGCAATTGCCACCATGTTAGCCAAATATTATAGCCACCTCATATTATTTTTGTAGACAATTAAAATGAAACAGGATTTGAATTGCATGCACACTATAATTAAGTAGCAATCAAGAATGAGTTATGGAATAAAGATTAGAGAACATTTTGAACAAATTTATAAATTACAAAGTCAGGGATAAATGTGGTGTTTGATTTAGAAATCCTTTGAGGCAATAAAATATTCAGCCTGAAAGGTGGGTTCATGAAGCTGAGTTATGAGAAATAGTGGGAAAAAATGTACTGATTCTAGATTTAAAAGAATTTGAAAAGTGTGGCACAGGATTTATAGAGAAATCAGTGGTTACCACATTGTTAGAAGGAAAAATATTTCACATGAGATTAATATGATTCTTAATATATTCATTAGAATGATCGTTTTAACTAGGGGGAAACTAAAAGTGAAAGGATAATTTGAATTGTAAATATAGTGTAGTAATATGATGGGAAGAAAAATATATAACAAGGGTTAATATCAAGTAGAAGACATTATTTTCAGACTTTATTGTTTAATTTTATGACTTCAAACTTGTCTAATATCTGGATTCATGGCTTTTAAAATATGTGGATCCAAATTTGCTTTGCAAACCATGAAATCATGGGCAAGTTAATTTTGGAGTTTCAATTTGTCCATATTTAAAATAAAAATATTAATATTTACTTTTCACCTTTTTGGTTGCTTATGAGTCTCAAGTGTCATGAAGCAAGTAATTAGTGAATTCTACAAGTATATTAGTCAATTTTAAAACTACCTTTACCTTTTGTTTCCTGCAACTAAGAACTAACTTTTTGGGATTCTAGGATAATAGCACAAAATAGTCACCCCAGAAAAGCACTGAACTCAACTCTATTATGCATGATGGAGTTTTTTTGGGGTGTGTACTTCAGGTTCCAACTAAAATATAGATATAGCCATGGATCACAAGAGAATATTGCCCCTTTGAAGGCAAGCAAATACTGATCTGCAGTTGTAGGCTCATTTTTGAGTTGCATGTAAGATCCATAATTGATGCTACTCTACACCTGAGGACCTGAGACATTTAAAATAAATATTGCAAAATATTAGAACTGTTATCACCTTTCCCAGCATGTAGCTTATTTTGTCTGTCTTTAGGAGAGAATAATGTTTTATCTTGAACATGTATGCATGTTCGTTGATGACTTTACTTAAAGATGAAATTGTTTATTAGTGATATTTCAATAGGAGACCACTCATCACAGATACATTACCACAGTAGATCAAGACATTAGAAAAGAGTCAGTAACTAAAAGAAAATTCAAACGTGACAAAGACCCTGGTTTATACAAAACTCTGCCATGAATGATGGAATGGTCTCAAGGAGTTTCACAGTTTCTCTCTCTCTCATTCCCTCTCTCTCACTCATATCCCAATTCAATGAGACAAAGCACAGAATGGGAATTATATTTTATTATAGATTTACAAAATAGTGTCAAGGAATTCTGAATATTTAATATATTGACTTAATTCCATAAAACTGTTTTAGATACCATGTACATTTTAACAACTGTTCATGCCAAAGTTAAATAAGTTAACATCAAGTACAACTAAATATTTATTAATATTGAAAAATTTCTAAGATACTATGTTACTGAAAAATGTAAATTTATGATATAAAGTCAGTTAAGTTACATCTAATCGCAGGATGCAGCAATGATTAAGCACATGTGCTCTGGAATCAGATTATATTTATTTAAGTGAAGGTTTACCTTACTGTTTGTGTGTTTTGGGATGCATTCCTTAATTCTGTCTCAAGCTTGGTTGATTATTTATAAAAAGGAGAGGCTAAATAATTTAATTCAAGGAAATTTATGAAGATTAAATGAATACTCTATTGTGAAATGCTAAATTCAGTACAATAAATCCACATTATTTAATAATAATCAAACATTCTATTTATTGGTGTTAAGTAAAATTATAAGGACAAATTCTAGGATACTTACATTTATTTTCCTAAATTAGGAAGTCATGATGCAAATAGGACATTAAAGTTTCATTTTGAAATGTTTCAAATGCAGATTAATTAGAAACTGAAATTATGAACAGAAAGATTGGCACAATAAAAGGAATTATAGATCTAGAAAGTACCTATTGAAAGGAGTAGAATGCAGGAGAACATTATGCCAAAAATATATATGTAATAGCATTAATCACAATAAAAGAGGACATAAAAGTTAAGGTGATTTGGCTATCATTTATCAATGAATGTGTTCAACTTCTTTCATTATTTATTGCAGACAAGAGCAATTATTCAATAGGTAAGAAACCATCTTTCCCGTAGTGTCCCTGAAGGCTTGTTTTACTTGCTTATTTCTCAGAGTGTAAATGAAGGGGTTTAAGAGGGGAGCAACTGAACTATTGAGCAGTGCTACACCTTTATTGAAACCCACCCTTTCTTGTGCATTAGGCTTAATGTACACGAAGATACAACTTCCATAAGAAATGACAAGGACAATTGTGAGAGAAGAACAGGTAGAAAATGCTTTGTTCCTTTTCTGTGCAGATGGGAATTTCAAAATTGTCCTATAATCAGTGTATAGGAGGTAATCACTAGTATCAGGGTGGCAAGAAATGTCACCAAGGCTAAAGAAAAACAGAATAATTCTAAATGCTTTGTATCAGTGCAAGACAGCTGAAGGACAAAGCCATAGTCACATACAAAATGATCAATGACATTCCCAGCACAGAAGTCCAGCTGGAGACCCATGATGAGACCTGGGAAGACTTCCAGCAGTGCAGCCAGCCAAGAACTAAAGACCAGCCTGGAGCAGACTTTGCTGCTCATGATGGTTGTGTAATGCAGGGGGTTGCAGATGGCCACATAGCAGTCATAGGACATGGCCGCCAATAAGAAGAACTCTGCTGCTCTGAAGAAAATGAACAGAAATAATTGGGTGGCACAAGCATTATAGGTAATTGTGTTGTCCTTTGTTGCTAGACTGAAAAGGAATTTAGGAATACAAGTTGATGTCATTGAAATTTCTAAAAGGTAAAAGTTCCTCAGGAAAAAATACATAGGTGTTTTAAGGTGAGAATCAAGGAGAGTAAAGGTGATTATAGTCAGGTTGCCTAAAATACTAAAGATATAGGTTATAAATAGAAAGAGGAATAGCACAATTTGCCAGTTTGCATCATCTGTCAAGCCCAGCAGAATATAAAATGTTGGCTTTGTGTTGTTTATCATGGCTGTATCCACACTTTTGTGAGATCTAGAAATTAAGAAATAGGTAAGTCATCCCAAATGAGAAATTTTTAACAGATTATTTTGAAAATGTATTTGTAAGGTCAAATGAGCAAGTACAAAATTGCTTTAAAAATAATATTCATAGACTATACAGTGCAATATATGTAAGCCATTACACATCTTTCCTATTTGTTTTCAATCCACATATCCATTTCCTATTTCCCTGGAATTATAATTCTCTGCATTTATCAGACCGATTTGGATGGATTGAATATCTATGGAGTCCATATTTTTCAGAAGTTTCATTTTCAAATATTCTGAACTATTGCCTCACAATGTTTGCATTGGATGGTTTAAAATCATTGTTGATTCAGAAAATTGCAGCTTTTCTACTCCTCTTCAATATTCTGTGGTTGCTTTTATCATACTTCTTACTTGGAATAAAAAAAAAGCACCTATATTTAATTCAGATACAGTTGTACAATATGTTTAAGGGTGATATCAATTTAAAGACATTTATAGGTTATAAACAATTTGTTTTATGCTTTTTAAAACTCTATTTAAAAACACACAATATATCCTCTGTGGTAAACAAAAATCTTAATACACACATATATTTTCATCTTATTCAGCTGTTGCTACTTATTCTAAAACTGAAAATTGTTTTTTAGAGCTATTACATATTCTAGCTTTAACTGGTACTCAAAGAAGTTAATCCATTAATTCTTTATTGGAAAATCATATTCAAGTGACATCCTTGATTTTGTGCAATTATTCTTCAGTATTTCACTTAACAACTTTCCAGCTCATGGAAAATTATGACCACATGTGGGTGGATTCACGATTAACATTAGTCTCTTGTGAATTAGGCAGTTGCACTAGCTCAAAAATTGTACATGTTCACTTGAAAGCAGCAGATAAAGCTGTGTAAATATTTTAGGAACTAAATTAATAGTAAAATATCCATGCACTCTTTAAGAGAAAATGTTGAGTATTTTGCTTATGACTCTGCTCCACTATTAGGCAAACATAAACATTTGTATTCATGATTTACTCACCATAGTTCTGTAATCATTGCTCTTTATGATTTTGAAAATTATGGCTAAAATCAAAAGTCATATAGGCAAATTGTTTAACTATCCATTCTTTTCATTTTTTCCTCTGTTTTGATTTAAAAAAAAAAACAGATCCATTAACAGGGTGAATGATATACATACTTTTATCTTAAAAGCAAATAAAAAAATTTGTGAAAGCTTTAATTACCATTCCCCCTTGGTGTGCTTCTTAAGAAAGCCTTGATGATTACTTTACTTTTATAATTATGCATCCCTCTTTGACCTAAATTTATTTGTACTCCAAGTTATTATTTATATACCACTTTTTACTTATAAAAAATGTCCTTGGTTTGGAGGTTTCAAATGATGCTTGATTTTCTGCATCCACTGTCCTTCATACATTGCCACTGATGGTACAATTCTTTCACAAAAAATCAATAAACTTCAAAAGCATCATATTTCAATTCCAGAAATTTCATTTTACATACAGTGAACAAATGTATGCTATCTCAGAAAGAATGATACTTTAAAATCTTATTTACCCTAAAGTCAAATCAATCTTACCAGGAAGAAATATGCTCTTACTAATACTACAAAAAATGCAGACTTGATTTTTCCATATCCCAGAGCTGAGCTGATATATGTATTTAGAGAGTACTGACATAAATCTTTGGGGGAATGACTTAGTATGTTGCTAATTAAACATTTTTATATACATTGCCTAGGGGAATCATCCTATTTATATGTTTACTAATATAAACAGGTGGAAAACAAGCACTGACAATGTACATATCATAAGACCAAAACAAACACAAAGATAACTTCTATTAAGTTATTTTCACACCTCCTATTTTGTACAACTGTTAATTGTTTTTTTAAAAAATGGGATTATGTGCTATTTAAGCTAATATACCCTGCTTTTATAGTTTCCATTACATTGTACACATTTTTATACTATTACATGAACATTAAGTTATTTATGATAACATTGTATTCCATTTCATAATTATTTCCAGCTTTCCTACAGCTTGGAGTTTGGATTATTTTGTAAAATCAATGCCAAATAGTGACTAAAGATGATCAGATTTAAAGTACATCTTTCACCACAGAATCCAATATCTATCGTTTCTTAGCTGTGTGACCTTGATCATTTTTTTAATCTTCCTGGTATTTACTTTCTTTCTTCAATATAGGGATAAATCAGTGCTTCATTTGATTAATGCATGCATTAAATAAGTCAGGCAAAACACTTTTTCATCTGCTTAGAATTTAAGAAATGTTTGCAACTATTGATTTTAATTGTTATAAACAGAATAAAGCAGATTTTACTGTTGTTATAAACAAAATAAACATATCTGTGCATGTTTTCCTGCATCTCTTATTATTCACTTATTTATTCAAAGCAAATGAAATTGAATATAAGTGTTGAATGTTAGATTTAAGAATCTACTTATGATCCTACATACAAACTTTTAGCTATTGCCTCTAATTTATAATAGTATCATATGGTTGTTTTGAGGCAAAAAGCATCTAATAAAATGTAAAGTACTTAGAGAACAACTTGTACAGATCAAAGCAATAAAAACTTCCTATTATTTCAGTCATTATTATTAATAGTATTATACTTTATAAATGCTCCCTCCTATTACATATCTGCTATTGTTTTTACCATAAATTGTTGTTGCATTTCATCACATGCTGTTATTTTTATGTCTTAGAATTCTGTCACTCATATTCTCCTTAAACTTTTTAATGTGGGAAAGGGCATTTTAGATTTCTTAATCATATGCCATCAGTACATTGTTGAGATAATATTTACCTGCTAATAATTATATTTAAGAAAGTTTATTTGTTGCTGATTTTCGTTGTGTCATTTAATAATTTTGTATGATATGAAAGTTATAATATAGTCATAAAGTGAGTTAGCAAATTTTTCTAAGTATAAAAATTTTTTAAAGACAAAGAATTGATGTTGCTATGTTGGTCTTTGAAGTTTTAGCAAAATTGTCCTGAAATTAATCTGGATATGAAGATATTTTGTGTTTAGATTTATAGCTGCATAATTAGTTTCATTTCTTCTCTTAATCTGTGTTGTTTCAGAACAGCGATACTTTTCTAGAAAATCTGTTCAATTTGAATTTTCAAACATGCTAGTAAAAGTTTTTTCAAGTCATATTCTGATATTTTGATTCTTCCTAAGTGTTTTGTCTACATTTTTGAAGTATCATTCTTTTATACTTTTCCTCTTTCTCAATCAATATTGACATACTTTTGTTTATTGTCTTAGTCTTTCCAAAGCATTAGGTTTTATTTATATTTGATCTCTCTGCTTTAATTGTTGAATCTAGATTTTTATGCTATTTTTTTAAATTTGATTCATTAATATTATCCAAACTTATTTTAACCATTTGTCTCTAGACATATATAACGATTCCTAATTCCTTTAATTTTATTTTTATTAATTTATTGAAGTATATCACTCATACATAAACACACATAAACAATAAGTGTACAATAAAAGTTGTGAACTTACAAAACAAATACACATAACATCATACAGTGTTCTCATACTTCCCCTATCATCAGTGCCTTACATTGTGGTGGAAAATTTTTAACTAATGATAACAGAGCATCCTCAAAATATCACTACTAACCAAAGTATATTACATTTGGTGTATTTTCCCCCCAACCCACACTATTATTATTATATCATTTATAAATGAACATACAAAAACAATAAATGCATATTAAAAGTTGTGAATTTACTAAGCAAACATGCATAATACCATACAGGGTTCCCATATATCAACCCATCACCAACACCTTGCATTGTTGTGAAACATTTGTTACAAATTATGAAAGAATATTCTCAAAATCTTACTAATAACTATAGTCCATATCTTACATTTGGCGTATTTTCCCCCCAATCCACCCTATTATTAATTTTATACATATTTTTATTACAGAAGTTGTGAACTTACTAAAAATCATGCACACGTGCAGAATTCCCATACAACACCTCTCTAACAACACACCACACCATGGTGGAGCATTAGGTACAGATTATGAGATAATATCATCAGACTATTACCACTAACCATGGTCCATAGCATACATTTGTCACACTTTTTTCAAACTCCCCCATTATCAACACAGTACATGTTTGGCATTGATGCATGAATATCGCAGTATTGCTAGTCCCCACAGTTCATAGGTTACTCCAGTTGCATTTTTCCCATGCTTCTCCACATTCCCACCACCCTACAATAGTGATGTACATCTGCTTTAGCTCACAGAAGGACACTCTTGCATCTATTCCATCAACCAGAATTCTCATCCACCTCTGGGTTCACTGTGTTAGTCAGTCCCTAGATTATTCTCTAGCTTTCTCTCAGTGGACATTTACATCCCTAGACTACTCTTTCCAGCTACATTACTATTTGTAAACCAGCTGTTAGTCACTATAATGTTTTACCATCAACTCTATACATTTCCACATTTTTACAGTAAAGTTAATTAAAACTTCTACATACATTAAGCATCAGTGGTTCATCTCAGTGCTCCTCTCATATCCTTTAAGAATCCACCACCTACCACCAGGTCTTGAAGACGTTTTCCTATATTTTCTTCTAGAAATGTTACGGTTCAGGCTTTTATATTTAGGTCTTTGATACATTTTGATTAATTTTTGTGTAAGGTGTGAGATAGGGGTAATCTTTATTTCTTTTGGCTGTGGATATCCATTTCTCCCAGCACCAATTTTTTTAGTGGACTGTTCTGTCCCAGCTGAGTGGGTTTTACAGGCTTGTTCAAAAATCACTTGACCATAGATGTGAGGATCTGTTTAACCATCAATTCAGTTCCATTGGTCTATGTTTCTGTCTTTATGCCAGTACCATGCTGGTTTTGTTTTGTTTTGTTTACCACTGTAGCAAGGTAATATGATTTAAAGTCCAGAAGTGAGAGTCCTCCAACTTCACTTTTCTTTTTCAAGATATTTCTGGGTATTTGAGACCCCTTACCCTTCCAAGTAAATTTGATATTTGTGTTTTCCATTTATTTTTAAAAGGCTTGTGGAATTTTTATTAGTATTGCATTGAATCTGTATATCAATTTGGGAAGAATTGGCATCTTAATGAAATTTATTCTTCCAATCTGTGAGCATGAGATGTTCTTCCAATTATTTTGGTCTTTAAAAAAAATTTTTTTTTTAACAATGCATTGTAGTTTTCTGAATACAAGTGCTTTACATCCTTGCTTAAGTTTTTTCCAATATATTTGAATATTTTAGTTCATTTTTATTTCATTTATTGCATCTTTCATTCCCATAAGATCTGCTGTTTTTCTATGTATGCTTTCAAATTCTTCTTTTGCTCATCCAATGTCTTCTTAATATCCTTAATCTCTTTAGGCATCTCATTGAATTTATTAAGGAGATTTGTTTGAACATCTATGATTAGTTGTCTCACCTCCTTTATGTCATCTGGAGACTTATCTTGTGACTTTAATTGGGCCGCATCTTCCTGTTTCTTGGTGTGGATTGTAATACTTTATTGGTGTCTTGGCATCTGGCTTACTAAATGTATTTATTCTGGGTGCAATTTCTCTCTTTAGTTTAGGGTTTTCTCTCCCTTTCTCCCTTGGTGGCTGATTAGTAGTAGGATCTCAGGATGTACATAGTGCTACAAGCTGTGTAGACTCAAGCTGCTTGCATTGCCCCAGGGACCAATGAAACTTCTCCCAACTTTCTCCTTTGCCAGGTGTAGTGACAGAGCCACACTAGTTTGTAATAATCCAAATCATGCATGCCTGGACTGTAGTTGCCCAGAGAGACTGATGAAGCTTTACTTCCCATCCTACTCTTCCTGGGGCAGGGATGGACCTGCAGGTGTGGGCAACAATCTATGCCATATGGGCCCAAAATGACCACAGTTGCCCTGGTAGACATCCCACTATTCAGCCTGTGCCAGACAAACATAATTGCCATAACGAGGAAAGGCTGATGCAGGTCTCACCAGCTTCCTTCCTGTCAGATGTGGGGCTGAAGCTTAAGCTAGGGCTCCAAACTCCTGAGCTGTCTGCCCTGCCTAATGTGTCTGGATGTCATAGCCCTCAGGAGCCCCACTCTTTGAGGTAATATTTACTTTGGCAGTCAATGAGTTCCTGCTGAGACGTGGGTATGTCTAACCTCTGAAATGACCTCCAGACTCACTTGGAAGTCTCTCAGCCATATAAACTCATTTGTCTTTAACTTTTCTCATTTTTGGTCAAGGTCTTTTTCCAGTTGCATTGTTAGTTGTGTTCTTTGTAGCAATCCCTCAGTGCCAGGGAGGCTCATGCCCAGGAGTTACATCCCATGTTGGGGGAAGGTAATTAATTTAATGCTGAGTTTTCGCATAGGGAGAGGCTATATATGAATAAAAAGGAGGCTTTCAGGAGGAAATGCTTAGGCACCCTATAATACTATGCTATGTTTCAATTTCAAAAGTAAAGTTTCATCTGTACAGTCATCACAATCAAGGGCCCATTGTCCTTCAGTAGTCACTGCCCCTATACTCAGAGGATTTTTGCTGTCCCTTTAGAGAATGTGACAGAGCTCCCCAAGATGGGAATTCAATATTTCTTTGGTTATTATGTGGCTCTCCACCCACTATGACAATGCCCCATGAACACTTGAACCCATTCATATGCCTTATAGGGGTGCCCCAGGTGAACCTCCTCCCATACATCCTGCATCTCTGACATCCTGCACCAATGATCCGCCCTTGTCACAGTGGTAAACCTTCTGTGGTCCAAAACGTCTTTAAAATTGAAGCCCATAAAATAACCAAATACAATTAAAAGGAAAATTATATAATAATGATGGTTTTAAAAATAATGAATAAAATATGAAAACATTAAAATTTTGAAATACTATAAGAATAAAAAATACAAAATAAAAATTTTTTAACATTATGTCTTTCATCATCGTAAGAGCTGTTGTCTTGTATGTACAGTAACATTTGCTTCCATTTTTTGCTGAATGTCTTATTTTTTCATTTTGTCCTCAAAGAAGATTTAGGTTACAGAAAAGTCAAGTACAGAATATAAGTGATTACCATATACCCAACTTACTCTCCTTTCCCCCCTTTTCCCTATTGGTAACATTTTACATGTGGATGGTACATTTGTTTCAACTGATGTACAAATATCGGAAAATTGCTACTAACTATAGTCAATGATTTATATTGTGGTTTACATTTTGGACCATATACTTTTATAGATTTTGATGAAGTTTGAGGTCGTCTGTATCTATCCTTGCAGGACAATATAGAACAATTCCATCACCCCGAAAATGTCCCATGTTCCATCTATTCTATTCCTTCCTTCCTCTCCCCTTGGGACCAATGGTAACCACCAAGATTAACTCATTGTAAGACCACGTTAATAGTTACTTCCAACAACACTGAATACTTGACATACTGGGCTGTCTTCCACTATTAGGCCCTGCCTATGCTCTCAAGAGATCCCCACCCTTTTATATGAGATCATAGCAGGACTCCTCAGGATGGGAGTCCAACATGTACCCACTCATTTTGTGACTCTCCATCCTGATACAACACACTATGACAAGATGAATGCATTCCCTAGAAGCCTGCCTCAAGTATGATCTATCCCACATGTCCCCAAATCAACACCTTAGTCTGGTAACCTTCCCCTGCCATATTTGTCAAAAGAACATTCTCAGCATTATAGTTTCAACCACATATTTCCAAATCCCCAGAGTTCACCTGCTCCCTCCCCCAACCCTCACACTAGTTCCATGGAGAGTCTAATCCACCCTCCCCAACCTAGCCCCCTCATAGACCAGCACTGCCCAACCCAATAACATCTCTGCACAACTACAATACTGTTCCACCTTATCATAGATTTTGCCCATATGGGCATTGACACACAACTTTCTCCCTTTTTGTCTCCTGAAAACTTATCTTCCAGACTAACTCTGTGAGTCTGTTCAATTTGATGAATTCATATCAGTGAGGTCATGTAATATTTGTCTTTCAGTACCTTGCTTACATCATTCAACATAAGGTCTTCAAGATTCATCCATGTTATCCCATATGTTAATATAGCATCCCTTCTTATAGCTGAGTAATATTCTTTTGTATGTATGTACCACAATTTGTGTATCCATTCATTTGTTGATGGACACTTGGGTAGTTTACAACTTTTGACAGTAGTGAATAATGACACTATGAACATTGGTATGCATATATATGTGTCCCTGCTTTCAGTCCTTCTATCATCAATGTAGGCTGTTTGTGTTTAGAGGAATTTGTCCATTTCCTCTAAATTATCCATCTTGTTGGCATACAATTTTTCAAAAGTTTCCTCTTATAATACTCTTTATTTCTGTGGGGTCAGTGGTGACATTCCCTTCCTCATTTCTTATTTTATGTATTTCCATCTTCTCTCTATTTTCTTTGTTAGTCTAGCTAAGGGTTTCTCAATTTTCTTAATCTTCTTGAAGAACCAACTTTTGGTTTTCTTTATTTTTCTAGAGATTTCTTATTTTCAATTACTTTAGCTTCCCTCTAATCATTGTTATTTCTTTTTCCTACTTGCTTTGGCATTAGTTTTTTGTTCTTTTTCTAATTCTTCGAGTTGTACAGTTAGGTCTGTGATTTTAGCTCTTTCTTCTCTTTTAACAATGGCCTTTGTGGCTATGAATTTCCCTCTCAGTAAAACTTTTGCTGCACCCCATAAGTTTTGATAAGTTAGGTTGTCATTTTTATTCATTTCAAGGTATTTACTGATTTCTTTTGTAATTTCCTCCCTGACTCATTTTTTGTCTAAGTGTGTGTTGTTTAACTTCCATATCTTTGTGCCTAATCTATTTCTCTGCCCCTTACTGATTTCCAGGTTCATTCCACGGTGGCCAGAGAAATTACTTTGTATAATTTCAATCTTTCTGAATTAATTGATAATTGTTGTGTGGCCTAGCATATGGTCTTTCCTGGAGAGTGATACATCTGCACTTGAGAATAATGTATATCCTGCTGTATTTGATTTTAATGTTCTGTATAAGTCTTTTAGGTCTAGATCCTCTAATGTATTATTCAAAGTTTTATTTCTTTATTGATTCTCTGTCATGATGTTCTGTCTAATGATGATAATGGTGTATCAAAGACCCCAATATAATTGTAGAGGCATCTATTTCTCCACTTAGTTTTTCCAGTGTTTGCCTCATGTATTTTGAGACATCCTTGTTATGTGCATAAATGTTTATGATTGTTCTTTTTTTTTAATTTATTTAATTTTTATTGTAGGTAAAAATCAAAATTTTCACAATACATACCAATATTTGTAAAATAATATATAAATATATATGCATATATGTGCATTTGCTTACAAAAAATGTTATTTATATATATATAATTATATTTTAAGAGGTGCTGAGATTACCTAAAATATTACACGGAACCCACCGGGATTCCCATGTTGCCCACCTGCCACACCCCCACCACATCCCACAAAAACATCTCCCATAAGTGTGGCCCACCACCCTCAATGGACTTACACATCCTGGGGCCTTGCCACCAACCATAGACCACAGTTCACATCATAGACCACAGTCTCTACTACACAGTTCTGAGTGGTGTGTGCTGAATTAAAATGGCCTACATCTGTTGCCACAACGGTTCTCAGGACAACCTCCAAATCCTAAAGAAGCCCTTGTATTTCAACTGCACATCCCTCCCTGCCCCAAAAGTATCAAGTGGCCACTGGCTCCACCTCATGTTATAATTTCTTCCATTCCTAGAATCACCATATGTGTACACCAGAATACCATCAAGTCCACTCTAGTCCATAGTTCTTCCCCCAGTCCTAAGGGGACTGGGATGGTGATGCCGACTCCACCTCCAAGTGAGAGAGGGCTTATATCCCATGGATATGTTGGTTGGGATGATCCTGCCTGCAGATGCAGGCCCTCTCCATTCCCTGGGCTGGCCGTTGCCCATCATTGTCTCCTCGCCAGGTGACTTGGATGAGTTCATCGAGCTGTAGGGTAGGAGTTGCAGCTCCACTGAGTTTCCACGCACACCTGGCACATAGGTAGACCAAAGTCTCCAGTCTCTGGAAGTATACCTAAAAACTCCAGTTTCACATATAGGTTTGAATAGAAGGGACGGATGAACCATGTGCAGGGAGGACTTATTTGAGTTCAATTCTGTCACTCTCAGGAGCACAGATTCCAAAATAGAGCCCACTGATAAGGCATCAGTCTCTGGGGCTATCCCCCCTTATATAGGACCTGGGTGTCTCCAAAGCTCTCAGGAGCCCCTCTGTGTGGGGTGATAGGCACTTTGACGTTCTATGAGTTCCTACCCAGGTGTGCATAAGAGTTGCCTCTGGGATGACTTCCCGACTCTCTTTGAAGTCTCTTAGCCACTTGAACTCTTTTGTCTTTACCTTTTACCCCTTCTATTCAAGGTCTTTTTCCAGTTGTGTTGCCAGTTGGCACTTGGTATTAATCCCTCATTGCCAGGGAGGCTCATCCCCGGGAGTCATGTCCCACGTTGGGGGGAAGGTAATGCATTCATATGCTGAGTTTGGCTTAGAGAGAGGCCACATTTGAGCAACAAGGAGGCTCTCAGGTGGCAACCCTTAGGCACCCCACAACAGCAAGCTAAGTCTCAGTTACAAGAGCAAAGACTCACAAGGGTAGGCATCAATAAAAAGAACTCACCAGTGGGTCATCCTCTTTTGACAGACACTGTCCCTGCACTCAGAGGACTATTGCTGCTCTCTTGGAGACTGTGGCAGAGCTCTCCAGGCTAGGAATTCAGATTCCCTCATCTATTGTGTGATTGTCCACCCATTGTGAACATGCCCCATCTTTTGATCTTTTGAACAATTTTGTATATCTTTCATGTATATTTGGATGAACTAACTCCCATGAATCCCCCCTCCCAGACTCCCCCCACCACTAATCCCTTGCAGTACCCATTGTAACCCTTCTGTGGACCAAATCCTCCATGAACATGTAGTCCATAAGATAATCAAATACACTTAATAGGAAAAAGAAACAACAATGATAAGCTTACATGCAAGAGACAAACATAAGGAAACCCAGAAAAAAAAAAAACAAATAAACAAATAATCAAACAAAAAAGCAAAACATCACAAAATATAATTAGCAGATTGGGACCTTCAAAAAAATGGGAACAAAAGCAAAGAAATGCCTTTTAAATATATATATATATATATATATATTCTTATTTTCCCTTTTATCACTGTGTTATCAGATGTCCAGTGTGGCGTGACACCTTCCCCCTCTCAATCCCCATTGTCTCCCAAATTTTCATTTAATTTTCAAAGAAGTTTTAGGTAACAGCAAAGCACACATGGAGTACCAGAGACTCCCAGATAGCAACCCCCCCTTCCTCACCCCATATTAAACCCCCCTCTTTTTTTTTGATGTTAGCATTGTTATAACTGTTACACAGATAGCAAAATATAGCAACTAAACATTGTCAATGATTTACAGTATAGTTTAAAATTCAGATGATACAGTTTAATAATTTTGATGATATTTACCATGTCCTGTGTCCATTACTTTAAGGTAATGAAAAACCTTTCCCATGGCCACTGAACACCCCATTAGATGTTGACTGTTCCCTTCCCCCCAGTCACCCATGGCACATGACACCACCCTGTCCCAACCCATGAAATGTCAACATTCAGAGATACATGCCCTGGGAATTTGAACCTGCCCTTTCTAATCCACCCACCCACCAGTGCTGCACCACCAAACCCAGGAACACCACCATCCATCTACCCCATCCCCCAACATGCAACCACAGTCTATCCTTTTACCATAGATTATGTCCATGTGGGTGATGGCTCAAAGCCTGCTCTTCTCTTACTCTCCTTTGTTAACCTATCTTTCAAACAATGGTTCTCAGAGGCTGCTCACTTTCCTCAGTTCAGATCAGTGAGGTCATATACTGTTCATCCTTCAGTGCCTGGCTTGCTTCACTCAACATAAGGTCTTCAAGATTCATCCACATTATTTCATGTGTTAGCACTTCATTCCTTCTTACAGCTGAGTAATATTCCATTGCATGTATGTACCATATTTTGCTTATCCATTCGTCTGTTGATGGGCACCAGGGCTGATTCCAACTTTTGGCAATGGTGAAAAATGCCACTATGACCATTGGTGTGCATATATCTGTTTGTGACTTTGCTTTCAGTTCTTCTGGATATATATCCAGCAGTGGAATTGCTGGATCATACGGAAGATCTATTGTTAGGTTTCTGAGGAACTGCGAAACTGTCCTCCACAGTGGCTGAAATATACCGCAGTCCCATCAGGAGTGGATGAGGGTTCCTATTCCTCCAAATCCTCTCCAACATTTAATGTCTCCTGTTTTTTTCATAGCTGCCAATCTGATAGGTGTAAGATGGTATCTCATTGTAGTTTTGATTTGCATTTCCCTGAAAGCAAGCGATGTGGAGCATTTTTTCATGTGCTTTTTAGCCATTTGTATTTCCATTGGTCAGTAGGTCTATCCTTGTGCCAATACCACGCAGTTTTGATCACTGTAGTTTTGTAGTATGTTTTAAAGTTAGTTAGTGTGATACCTCCAAATTCATTTTTCTTTTTCAATATGTCTCTGGCAATTCAGGGCCTCTTGCCTCTCCAAATATATTTTGTGGTTAGTTTTTCCAGTTCCTTAAAAAATACAGTGTTAACTTTTATTGGGATTGCATTAAATCTGTAGATTAGTTTTGGTAGGATTGACATCTTGATGATGTTTAGTCTTCCTATCCATGAGCAGCGAATATTTTTCCATTTATTCAAGTCTTCATTGATTTCCTTTAACAGTGTTGTGTGGTTTTCTGTATATAAGTCCATTATATCTTCAGTTAAATTTATTCCTAGGTATTTGATTCTTTTAGTTACTATTGTAAATGGTATTTTTTTCCTGATTTCCTCCTCAGTTTGCTCGTTATTGGTGTACAGAAATAGTACTGATATTTGAGCATTGATCCTATAGCCTGCAACATTACTGAACTCCTTTATAAGTTCTAGAAGCCTTGTTGTGGATTTCTCAAGGCTTTCTTTGTATAGGATCATGTCATCTGCAAATAATGAAATTTTTACTTCTTCTTTTCCAATCTGGATGCCTTTTATGTCCTTTTTTTGTCTCAGTGCTTGCACAAGTACTTCTAAGACAGTGTTAAATAAGAGTGGTGACAGTGGGCATCCTTGTCTAGTTCCCGATCTCAGAGGGAAGGCTTTTAGGATTTCACCATTGAAAATTATGTTAGCTTTGGGTTTTTCATATATACCCTCTATCATATTCAGAAAGTTTCCATCTATTCCTATCTTTTGTAGTGTTTTTATGAGGAAAGAGTGCTGTATTTTGTCAAATGCTTTTTCTGCATCTATAGAGATGATCTAGTGATTTTTTTCTTTCAATCTCTTTATGTGGTGTATTACATTGATTGATTTTCTTATATTGAACCAACCTTGCATACCCAGGATGAAACCCACTTGGTCATGGTGTCTAATCCTTCTGATATGTTGTTGATGAGATTAACAAGTATTTTCTTGAGGATTTTAGCATCTAGGTTCAATAGAGAAATTGGTCTCTAATTTTCCTTTCTTGTGGTATCTTCATTTGGTTTTGGTATTAGGGTAATATTGGCATCATTGAATGAGTTAGGCAATATTCCTTCTACTTCTATTTTTTGGAAGAGCTTAAATAGAATTTGTGTTAGCTCTTTCCAGAATGTTTGGTAGAATTCAGCTGTTAATCCATCTGGTTCTGGATTCTTCTTAATTGGGAGGTTTGTGATGACTGAGTCTATCTCTTTAGTTGTAATTGGACTGTTGAGTTCATTTATTTCTTCTTTAATCAATGTAGGATATTTGTGGGTTTCTAGAAACTTTTCCATTTCCTCTAAATTATCGTTCTTGTTGGCATATAATTTTTCATAGTATCCTCTTATGAAACTCATTATTTCTTTGGGGTCAGTAGTGATATCCCCTGGCTCATTACTTATTTTATGTATTTGCATCTGTTCTCTCTTTTTCTTTGTTAGTCTGGCTAAGGGTTTGTCAATTTTATTGATATTCTTGAAGAACCAGCTTTGGGTTTTGTTTATTGTTTCCAGTGCTTTCTTATTCTCTATTTCATTTAGTTCTGCTTTAATCTTGGTTATTTCCTGTTTTCTACTTCCCTTAGGTTTATTTTTTTGTTGTTTTTCCAATTCCTTCAAGTGTGCAGTTAGGTCTTCAATTTTAGCTCTTTCTTCTTTTTTAATATATGAATTTATGGCTATGAAATTCCCTCTCAGGACTGCTTTGGCTGCATCCCATAAGTTTTGATATGTTGTGATGTCGTTTTCATTAATTTCAAGGTAGTTACTGATTTCTTTTGAGATTTCCTCTTTGACCCACTGTTTGTCTAAGAGTGTGTTGTTTAAGTTCCATATCCTTCTTCCTAACCTATTTCTCTGGCCCTTTGTGATTTCCAACTTCATTCTGTTGTGGTCAGTGAAATTACTATATATAATCTCAATCTTTCTGAATTTATTGAGAGTTGTTCTGTGGCCTAGCATGTGTTCTATTTTGGAGTATGTTCCATGTGCACGCGAGAAGAATGTAAATCCCGCTGTATTTGGGTATAGTGTTCTGTATATGTCTATTAATTCCAGGTCTTCTAATATATTGTTGAGTTCCTTAATTTCTTTATTGATTCTTTGTCTAAATGTTCTGTCTAATGATGATAGTGGTGTGTTGAAGTCCCCTGCTATAATTTTAGAGGCATTTATTTCTCCTCTTAGTTTTTCCAGAGTTTGCCGCACGTATTTTGAGGCACCCAGGTTAGATGTGTATATGTTGATGATTGTTCTCTCTTCTTGAGCAATTACTCCTTTTACTAATATGTAGTGTCCATCTTTGTCTCTTACAATAGTTTTGCATTTAAAGTCTGTTTTGTCTGGTATTAGAATAGCTACTCCTGCTCTTTTTTTGGCTACTGTTAGCTTATAAAATGTTTTTCCAGTCATTCACTTTCAGCCTCCTTGAATCCGTAGGTCGAAGGTGGGTTTCTTGTAGACAGCATATAGATGGATCATATTTTCTCATCCATTCTGCCAATCTACGTCTTTTGATTGGTGAATTTAATCCATTAACATTCAGTGTTATTACTCGTAACAAATTTCTTACTTCAGTCATTTTTCCTTTGGGTTAATGTATGTCATATGTTGTTTTGTTTCTCTTTTTGTCTTTTCAGTTGTTTTTAAACTCTCCTATATCTCTCTCTCCCTTGTTTTTACCTTTCAACTTGTAGAGATTCCTTTAGTATTTCTTGAAGTGCTGGTTTGTTATTGACATAATCTCTTAATTTCTGTTTATCTGTGAATATTTTGAACTCTCCATCATTTTTGAATGCCCATTTTGCTGGATAGAGAATTCGCGGATGGAGGTTTTTACTTTTAGTATTTTGACTATGTTATACCACTGTCTTCTTGCCTCCATGGTTTCAGCTGAGAAATCAGCACTTAATCTTATTGTGCTTCCCTTGTATGTGATGGTTCTCTTTTCTCTTGCTGCCTTGAGTATTTTCTCTTTGTCTTGAGCATTGGATGTTTAGACAAGTATATGTATTGGAGTTGGCCTGTTGGGATTTATACTATTTCATGTGCGCTGTGATCCCTGGATCTGCACATCCATCTCTCTCAATAGAGTTGGGAAGTTTTTTCAGCCATTATTTCCTTCAACACTTCTTCTGTTCCCTTTCACTTCTCTTCTCCTACTGGGATGCCCATAATGCGTATGTCTGTGCTTTTTGTATTATCGGTTAATTCCCTGGGTACATGCTGGATTTTTTCTATCTTTTCGTCTATCTGTTCTACAATCTCTTTGATTTTAGCTGTATTGTCTTCCATATCACTAATTCTTTCTTCTGCCTGTTCAAATCTGCTGTTATGTGAATCCAGCGTCTTTTTCATTTCTTGGCTTGTGCCATTGTTCACCATCATATCCATTACCTTTTTACGCATGTTTGCTATTTCTTCAGTATGTTCTCCCAGTGTCTTCTTTATATCCTTAATCTCTTCATTCAGTTCTTTAAGTTGGCCCATGATATTTGTTTGGATAGCTTTGATTAGTTGTTCGATGTTCTGCATCGCTTCCTGGTTTTATTTTGTTCATTGGACTGGTCCATGTTTTCCTGTTTCTCAGAGTCATTTGTATTTTTTTGTTGCCCTCTGGTCATCATATTATCTTGATGGGTTTGTTCAGTTGATTAGCTTTTCTCTATGCTCTAGAGGTTTTTTTAGCTGGTAGTTCTCTGTATGAGTTGTTTTCTCTTTGGCAGTTTTTCTTCTTATTTTATTTCCTTACTTCTTTCTATGTTCCCTTGAAGGCAAAAGATTAGGGCCAGAGGAATCAAAAGATGTAAGGAAGGCAGAAGGATAATAGTAATATTGATAAAAGTTAGAAGAGGGCAAAGTGAGACTTAATAAGATGAATATTTAACTTGTGTATGCAGTGTAGAGTAATAGGAAAAAAAGTGGAGTTCCTACAATGGACTGGGAAAGCAAATGGAGGAATATATATATAGTGATTTAGAAGGGTAGAATTATGAGAAGGGAGAGAAATGGTAAAGAAAGGGCTGAAAGGAAAAAGTTAATACTAATTAAAAAAAAGAAGAAAACAAAATAGATGGAATACAACTATTCCATTGTTGTGGGCCTATGAAAAAATGTTGTATCTAAGAGCCACAACAGATAGTAGAAGGCAGAAAGATGAAGGAAGGATAAGCAATAATTTGTAATACAGAATCAATATAGACAGTGAGTGGGAAATTATTGAAAAAGAAGCACACCTAGAAGCGACAAGCTAACAGCACCTAATTTAAAAAAAATGAAAGAAAAAAGAAAGGGGGGAGGAAAGAGGAAAGAAAAGCAAGAGACCAGAAAGAAACAGAGAGAAACCAAAGATCCACACAGGCAAGCAGTCAAACAGAGCTAAGGAGGATCAATGTTTCCCATAGGGTCCACGTGGATCCTCTCTGCGTACTTGTGTTTATCAATCAATTTCCCCACAGGATTCTATATGCAGGTCCTGAAGCAGCTTTTAGGTATTAAACTAAATTAAAAATAATTTATTTTTCATTTATTGAAGTGATCTTCTCACTTTTTAATTTATTTTATTTTTTTAGCGATATACAGGACCCAAAATAATTCCTCCTCTAGACCAACCCCCTTACGGAAGGGACCTTAGCTGGGCCCGTGGAAATTAATCAAGCACGTCCCATTTTCTGGACTCCCCGGGGTAGCTGTATCTCTGATGTTAGTCAGTGCAGAGTGCTAAAGGCTGCCAATTCCGCCCCTTCTGGAGCTGAGCACCAGCGTAACCGGGTTGCTATGTAAATAAGTTTGACTGCAGATTCGCATCTGCTCTCAGCCTGATGCTGCTTCAGGTCAGCTTATCTGCTCCCCAAAACTATGGGGTGGTGCAGGCAGCCAGATCAATGTTAAAAAATAAAAATAAAAAATACCTTACCCTGTCCTCCAACAGAACCCTCCCTCTTTTAGGGAATGTCCCTTCTTCCTGGCTCCGCCGTGGCCCGGGTCTTATCCCTGGGCAGCTAGGCAAATCAGCTCCCTCCCCCAACCAGAATCCCCCCACCTGTTCACTGGGTACCGATTAGCTCTGGCTGTTCTGTTCACACAAGTTCCAGGGGGTGCCAGGCAGCCAGATCCCCAGAAAATAAAACTTTCTTGCCCCGCTTGTGGCTCCATGTGGCCGTTTTATTATTATTTTTTTCTCCCTAAATGCGGGGCTCAGCCGTCTGTGCCAACCACCACCAGCAGGCTTAAAACTCACGAATCTCTACCGTTCCATCCATGCCATTGATCCACACAGATAGATGTCCCAAGTTTCTCACTCCATGCGTGCACAGCACAGACCCCCAGGCAGGACCCCGTCCACAATCCGCCTTGCTCTGGGAGCTTGCAGTGTGTGCCCTCCTACACTAATGCCATCTTGCTGGAATTCTTTTATGATTGTTCTTTCTTCTTCAAAGATTACCCATTTTACTAATATATAGTGTTTGTCTTTGTGTCTTAAAATAGTTTTACATTTAAAATCTGTTTTATCTGATAGTATAACTACCCCTGCCCTTTTTTTTTTTTTTTTGGCTATTGTTTGCTTGTAAGATTGTTTTTCAGCCATTCACTTTCAGCCTCCTTGAGTTCCTGGGTCTAAGGTGGGTTTCCTGTAGACAGCATATAGCTGGGTCATATTTCCTTATCCATTCTGCCATTCTGTGTCTCTTGACTTGTGAGTTTAATCCATTAACATTCAATTTTACTAACTTAAGGAATTACTTTCATTAGCCATATTTTCTTTGGGTTCATGTATGCCATATTTTGTTTTTATTTTTCTTTTTATTTTTTCAGTTGTTCTTACATTCCCCTCCAACTCTCTCTCTCTCCTGTTTTTCTCTTTTGACCTGACTAACTCTCTTTAGTATTTCTTGAAGGACAGGTTTCTTATTGGCATACTCACTTAATTTCTGTTTTTCTGTGAACATTTTGAACTTGCCCTCATTTTAGAATTCCAGCTTTGCTAGATAGAGAATTCTTGGCTTTAATGTTTTCTTTTAGCACCTTAACCATGTCATACCACTACCTTCTTGCCTCCATGGTTTCAGCAGAAAAATCAGCACTTAATTTATTGAGCTTCCCTTGTAAGTAATGGATCTCCTTTCTCTTGCTGCTTTGAGTGTTCTCTCTTTTTCCTGATCATTGGACAATTTGACAAGTATATGACTTGGTGTAGGCCTGTTATGATTTATATTGTTTTGGGAGTGCTGCACTTCCTGGGCATCTATGTCCATGTCCCTCAATAGGGTTGGAAAGTTTTCAGCCATTATTTCCTCCAAATCTCCTTCTGTCCTCTTTCCCTTCTCTCTTGGGTTACCTATAATGCATATGTTTGTGTGTTTCATGTTGTCATGCAAATCCCTAAGTCTCTACTTCATTTTTTCTATCTTTTTATCTATCTGTTCTACCATCTGTCTAATTTCAGATGTACTGTCTTCCACATCACTGATTCTTTCCTCTTTCTGTTCAAATCTGCTATTATGTGCTTCCAATGTACATTTGATTTCTTGGATTGTGCCATTCATCACCATCATATCCATTTTCTTTTAAAATATGTTTACAATTTCTTCAGTATGTTCTCCCTATGTCTTCTTAATATCTTTACTATCTTCTTTCACCTCATTAAGTTTATTCATGATATTTGTTTGGACATCTCTGATTAGTTGTTTCATGTTCTGCATCTCCTCCTGGTTTTAAGTATGTTCCTTGTACTGGGCCATGTCTTCTTGTTTATTAATATGACTTGTAATTTTTTGTTGATATCTAAACATCTGTTATCTTCATGGGTTTATTCAGTTGATTAGCTTCCCTTTTTACTCTAGGGTTTTGTTTTGTTGTTTTATGTGTGTGTGTGTGTTAATGTTTCTCTTTGACACTTCATTCCTCTCATTCTATTTCCTTGCTTTTGTCTGTGTTCCAATTTGTTGTTTTGTCTTCTTTGTTTCCCTGTTCTTCACTCTCCTGGGAGTTATGAAGCAGTGCCCTGCTCTCTTGTACCCCAAAGCAGGTCCTCAAGGTAACCTTTGGCTCTTTCTCCATTGTTTTCATGAGAGCTGAGACTTATCTCCCTAATCTGTTGGTCAAGTTCCCAAAATCCCCCTAAATATCATTTTAAATCCTTGTGAAATAATGAATCCTTGATTTCAAAAGTGAGGTTTGGTGAGAAAGTTTCAACTACATTTTAAGGTTCATGTTCTTTACTGGCTTTCCAATAATTGGTTTAAGCCAATATGTAATCTATACACTCTAACATATGCAAAAATAATTTTCTTTTCACAATGAGAAAAGTTACTTTCATGTAATGTCAGACAAAATACATCTGTGCCATCAATTTTTTTATTAATCACATTGCAATTAATGTGACATTATTGTTTCTTGGCAAATGGCAATGGAAAGAAATTTGTGACTACATTCCTTTACTTTCATGTGTGAATAAGCATTTTACAGTTGATTCTGGCAAATATAAAGTTGAATGGTGACCAAAAATTAAAATTTCATAATGTTACTATTTTAGTCATCCAAAGGGGTGCTGATGCAAAGTACCAGAAATCTGTTAACTCTTATAAAGTGTATGTATTTGGGGTAGAAGATTACAGTCACAAGGCCCTAAAGAGTCCAACTCAAGGTGCCATAAGAGATACTTTCTCACCCAAAGTCATTGGCCATGTGTTGACACAAGATGGCAGGCAATTTCTGTAAGGGTTCAGCCTTCCTTCTTCCACTTAAGGCTCCATGGTCCCTGTTTCCTCTGGTCTAAGCTGTAGACTGCCATAAGGTTGGTTGGTCTCTCTCCCTGGGGCTTGTTTCTTTCTGAGCTCAGCTGCTGTACTGTCTTCACAAGACCAGTTGGAGGCTATCAGGTTCATCTCTCTTCCCAGGGGCACTGCTATGTCTAATGAGCCTTGTCTTCTCACATATCTGCTTCTCTGTGTTCTTGATTGAGTATCTGTATATATTGCCTATCAAGGGGGTGGGTTCTCAACCCTGTATACCTTAATCTTAACATAATTTAATCAAAGGCATTTCAGCTGAATCTTATACAATCAAAAGTTATTTTGCCCAGAGGAGCAGACCAGTTTAAAAACATAATTAATATTTCTTTTTGGAATTCATCAATAATATCAAACTGCCACAATGATGTTTTTCTACAATCCTGATTTTCCTTTTGTACTTCTTCTTGCTTATTGTATTCTTAAAGAAGAAACTTATATCATTGCATTTCTTTAAATTGTGTGCTCCAATAAAGAACTTAATATTCATTTTGTATTGATATTAAGTTAGATTCTGGTTGAAATAAATGTAGACCATTCTATGAAATGACAATGGAAAGAAATTTGTGACTACTTTAGGACACTCTCTACCAAAAGCAATAAGAAAGAGTACTTCTGTCAGGGGTTTAGAAAATACTTGAGTTTTTTTATATTAACCTAGATTGTCAGACCAGAGTGAAAAAGCCAGAAACCACAAATGAATTCCACTTATGTCTATTCAGACTATCTACAGTCCCAAGAGAGCAAACTTTCTTAATGAAACATTAGAGTTGAGGGATTCATTAATTATAGAAATTAGACTTGTACATGTTTTTTATAGTCCTTAAATACCTCCAAATTTCATTTTCTTGGATATGGGGGAATGTGAGGGGAAATTTCTGTGAGATAGTGAAAAGATATAAACAGTGTTAATGGATTAGTAATAAAAGAAAAATTAAGACCTAAGTAATATATCTTTCATTTCCAAGATACTCTCTAGAGACACAGTATGTCAAACCATTTTTATTCTGTTTTTGTTATTTTCTTCACAACAATGGGAAATGCTACTGGTATCCACTGAAAAAATCTTAATACAAAATATAAGTTTTAGCATTCCCTACAGACCATGATTTTCCTTCTCAAATATGACTAACAGAAATTAGGAAATTATACTTAATCAGTTTTTAGGAAATATTACTAAAGGAAAAATGTAAAGTGAATATCTTCTCTTCTATTGCACCAAAACTTTGTTATTTTTGTCTAGGAAAACAAATATATATATATATATTCTCATGTCAAATAACATAGACAAAAATTCTGATGACACATTTTATCTTAAATTTCTAGTTCATATTTCCATATATTTGCATGTGTTAATTAATAAATTCAAGAAAACATTTTAATATTAGGTTTATTTTTTATTTAGATAATTTTTAATTTCTTTTGAGAATATTTTATAATTTTCATTGTACATATCTTTCAACTCTTTTGTCAGATTTCTCTTTTAGCATTTCAATTTGATGCCGTTGCAATGATATTGTTTTTAATTCAACTTTAAATATTATATTGTTTCATGGTATATAGATGTACAATTAATTTTTCTATATTGATCTACCCTGCAACTTTGATAAATCCATTTATTAGTTCTAGTGGCATTATGCAGATTTTATCAAATTTTCTACACAGCCAATCATGTCTCTATGAATAAAGAGTTTTACTTCTTCCTTTCCAATTTAGATTTCTTCTATTTCTTTGTCTTGCATTCTGGCATTCACTAGAATCTCCAGTACAATGTTGAATAGAAAGAGTGAGCATTCCTGATCTTAGAAAACATGCAGTCTTTCACCATTAATTATGAAGCTCACTTTAGATTTTTCATAGATGCCTTCTATTTCTACTTTAGTGAGTGTGACAGTTCTTTTATG
Organism: Tolypeutes matacus; assembly: GCA_026826555.1. Classification (NCBI taxonomy): domain Eukaryota; kingdom Metazoa; phylum Chordata; class Mammalia; order Cingulata; family Chlamyphoridae; genus Tolypeutes; species Tolypeutes matacus. The sequence continues at coordinate 718,859 of JAKSZT010053891.1, forward strand.
AGTTCCAAAATGAAAAAGATTAAATTTTTTTAACTAACCCATTTCTTGAGCCCTTTTTAAAAATTTTAATGAAGGTTTAGTTTACATAAATGATATATTAAATATATAAGGAATTTCCATATAGTCCACCCCCTTCCCTTTCCACACTTTTCCCCATCAACAACATCTTTCATTAGGGTGGTAGATTTGCTACAGTTGATGAACACATATTGAAGCATTGCTACTAACCATAGTCAATAGTTTACAATAAAGTTTATACTTTGCACTGCACAGATTTTGACAAAATGTTTAATGGCCTGTATTCATCATTGCAATGCCATTCAGAACAATTGCAATGTCCCCCAAGTGTCCCATGTTAAACTTCTTCCCTCTCACTCCCCTCAGAACCTCTGGCAGCCACTGTCTTTATATCTATGTCACAAGTTCTTCCATTGCTAGAATAATAATGTCTACTTTAGTCCATAGTTGTGTTCCCTCCTTATGTTTGTTCATTTTTCAATCTTGAGGATTTTAGGAAGGTGATTCCCATTCTCTTTCTGATTGAGAGGGGGCTTAGATCACAAGGGGCAGATGGAGGGAACTGTCTTGCTTGCAGTTGTAGATACTATTTGCTTTTTGTGATGGGCTTTGTCCATCATCATCTTTCCTTTGGTTGTCCTGGGCAAGTCAGATGAACTGGAGAGTAGATGTTGCAACTATGCAGAGATTCAGGGCTCAACTGGCATATGAAGAGATGGAATATTTAAGTCTCAGGTACATATATTTAATGAGTATAGTGCTAATTATAGGTTCAAATAAAAGAAGCAGAAGAGTCATGTATAGGAAAATTATAAATGAGTCAAACTCTGTGTATTAGTCAGCCAAAGGGGTGCTGATGCAAAATACCAAAAATCTGTTGGCTTATATAAAGGATATTTATTTGGGGTAGAAGTTTACAAGTTACTTTCCTCACTAAAGTCTGTTGCCATGTGTTGGAGCAAGATGGATCCTGACTTCTGTGAGGATTCAGGCTTTCTGGGTTCCTCTCTTCCTGGGGCTTGCCCTTCTCTGGGCTCAGCTGCTCTGCTATCTCAGCAAGACCTGCTGTTGCCTATCAGGCAAATGGCTTGTCTCTCTTCCTAGGGCCTTTGCCATGTCTAATTGAGTCTTCTCTCTGCTCCTCTGTGTGCTTACTTCCTGGGCTCCAGCATTAAAGCTCCAAACTCCCTTCTTTGCAGTGTGGTTTCTCGATGTGTCCTTTTCCACCAAGGGGGTGGGGATGCAACATCCTACTGATGTGGCCTCTTCAAAGCCTTAATCACTATTTATTCAAGTAAAAATTAAACCTTTGAATCAAATTTAATTTAATACACTGGAAGGGACAAACCAGTTTACAAACATAATCCAATATCTATTTTTGGAATTCATAAGCAATATCAAACTGCCACACTCTGTTACACTGGTAAACATATATTCCAAGGTAAGGCCCACTGACATGGTGGCAAATTCCTGAGATTGTTCTTCCTATAGTGGCTAGATGTCTCTAGAGCCCTCAGGATCACCCTTGTTTGATGCACTGTTTACTGTAGCAGTCAATGAGATCCTCCTGAGGCATGAATTATTTAACCTCTTAAATGACCTCTGGCCTCTTTTTGAAATCTCTTAACCATAAAAAATATTTTGTAATTAATATTTCCCCCTTTTGGTCTAGGTCCTTCTCCAAATGCATAGCTGGTTGACACTTGGTAATAATCCCCAAGTACCAGGGAAGCTCATCCCCAGGAGTCATGTCCCATGCAGAGGGGATAGGTAATGACTTTATATACTGAGTTTGGCTTTGAGAGAGGCAACATTTGAGCATCAAGGAGGCTTTTGGGAGGTGACACTTAGGCAATATATAATACTAAGTTTCAATTTCACAAGTAATACTAGGTTTAAATGTATAGCATAACTATCCGAGGGTCACCGAAGAAGGTATTTAACAGATATCAAATATATATAGTAGTTCACATAAAATGTATTTATATGTGGTTTTTACTTAGCTTCTTATTTTATAGCAACTTCTGTTTTATGGATAGATTTCATAATCTAACTTTCATTTATAAGAGAAACAGTTGATATTATTGGTTTACCTAAAATCTATTTATACAAGTGAGAAATCAAGCATTTTGTATGTAACTTAAAATAGTTAAGACCTGTTTTTCAGGCTAGTTAGAAAACCGAGGTGTTCATATAGACATATACTGGGCTGAAGGAGTAAAATGAGATATTTAGAAAGGATTTATACAAAGAAGAACAGAGAGTTTTTCATTGTTTTATATTTGAGGGTATATTTTTCATATAAACACAATTGTTTTATTTTTAAGAAAATGCCATTCTCTGCACCATGTTCTTGATAGCTTGCTTTACTTGGTGATTCCTTTTTCTATACAAAGAGATTCAAAAGGGGGACTGCTGAGATATTGAGCACAGCTTCTTAAAGAGACTGTCTTGCAGAAGTTTTAATGTATTTGAAGATGCAGCTGCCATGAGAGAGGGAGAATAATATGTGGGAAGAACAAATGGAAAAGGCTTTTGACCTTTGACTGGTGGAAGGAATCCTCAGAATGGTCTGGATGGTATATGCATAAGAGAGAATAACTAATGTCAGGGTGACCATAAGTATCACCACAGCTGAGAAAGATGCCATGAGTTCTAGAAATCTCCTGTTTTTTCAAGAAAGCTGCAGAATTGGAGAAGAATTACAGATAACATAATCAATTTTATTGGAAGTTCAGAAATCCAACTGCAACAGCAAGATTATTGGTGAGAAGATGATCAGGAATTCTCCCAGACAATGATAAGCAGAGTGCAGACCCTGCTGTTTGTGATGTTTCTGTAATGAAAAGTCATAGGACATGGCAGACAGAAGGTTAAATTCTGTCACCCCCATGAAAATGAAAGAAAAAAAATAGCTGAGGCACACAGCCATTGTGAAAAATGTTTCTGTCCCTTGTCACAATGGTGATAAGGAATTTGGGAATGCAGACAGAAGTGGATGATGTTTACAGGACTGAGAACTTTCAAAGGAAGAAATACATGGCGGTCTGGAGGTTAAGTTCTGAGGTGTGAGGATGATGATGATGTGCTTCCCACTCATGCTTAGTGTGTAGGTAAGAATAAGAAATATAAAAATGTTTTGCCTGCCAATTTGGATCATTTGTTAATCCCAGAAGAATAAACTCAGGTACTGATACATCATTTCTCATTATTCTCTTTTTTTCTGGTATTTTTTGTTTGTTTCTGTAAAATAGGTGAAGAAATAAGAAAGCTCTCAATAAATGGTTAAAAAAAATTTTTTTAAAGTCTTCTTTTACTTGTAAACAAAAATGACTTTCTAGTACATGGAATCAGTTCTTTTACCTTATATTACAAAATAATTATTCCTGTATTTCTTTTTTGTATCTTTACATATTTCAATATAAATCTCTGTCTTCTGAATGTTTCAATATATTCCCTGAAAAACAAAGAAAAAAAAGATTAAGATCTGTGAGATTAAAACTGTTTAAAATGAAGTTCTGAGATTCCCTTCCCAATATACCTTGATACTCAATGCTGTTTGCATTTTTGTTTGCTTTCCTCTCCATGTTTATTACTTTTGTATTCTGAATTAGCATTTATTTCCCGCCCCCCATTCAAACTTTTAGAATTGTGACAAAGCAGTTGTCCACTAGGTAGAGTGATCAGACTTGATAGTGGTAAACAGAGATATTTAATGGCTAGAAGGTGTTTCTACCCTATGTTTGAATATAAAACATTCTAATTTTAATTAATACTCTATTTTAATGATCTTTTGTAAGTTTGTAAATGTGCTCTTTTTGAATATATTTTCTTTACATATAGGAATCTTCTCTCTGTTAGGAGAATTAGTAATTTTAGTTAAGTCCTAATTTTATTTTTGTAAACTGCTTGTGTTCTTACTAATTCTATTTCCAGAATGATGTACTACTTCTGCAGAATAATAACTCTTCTTCTCTCAAGGAGGTGATGATTGGAAATTGTTCGATAATCTAGGTAAGTTTTAGTTGAGGCAAAACCTGATGTAGTTTTTGTTTTTATTTTTTTTTGTTCCTGATAGTTCTACTTATTCTATAAAGGAATTGCATTCTGTGTTGTTCATATTTAAAGTTATTTGACATAAAAGACTTAGATGTGCTCTAGTCCAAAGTCATACTTTAAAATACAGTGTCCAGATATATTTCCTGAGTCTGCAATGTCTCATTTGGTGCCTGTATTCTTCAGAGGATTAATAGCTAACAAATTGGAATAATACATCCTCAAGATTTGCCAATTTGTTATGTGAACCAACTTACCCAGAAATTTTGCCTACAGTATTCCTGGGAAGGAGGTATTGCCACTTTGCATGATATACTCTCTTTAAGGTCATAAGAAATGCATAATTTTGTTTTTTGCCATTATATAATCCATGTTAACCTTCACTATCTACAAAATACACATTTTCCTTAAGCCACAACTGCTCCCTGATGTGTTTAATTTTATAATAAATATGACTGGTTTATATGTGTCATTTTTAATGCTTCCTTTAATTTGTTTACACTTAAAATTTTGAGTATTTTTCAAAAACCTATGCATCTTATTCTGTTTCTGTCATCTTATATTTGTAAGCAATAATCCAATATGTTGAAAATAAATAGGTCCAAAAACTCCTCTACAATGCTCACTAGAAGCACATATATATACACATTTCCATATATCCAACCAAATTTCTCTAAGAACAGTTAATTCTTCCATATTTTAACTATTTTCACTTAAGGAAGTATTATCCTTGTTCTTGAAATGATGTAAAGTAGGTTGAAATATGTAATGTCTTTACAAGTTTGATGGGCAAGGTAATATGATTTGTTGTGCTGAAGTAATTTTATCCGGTAGAGCCTTAAATTTACATTCTAGATTTACAATGGGCTCACAGGGTTTATTAGCTGATCAAATAAACAAAAGGCACAGTGGAGATGGGTGTCTCAAATCACCAAGGGCAGAACAATGGTCCAAATTATCACACAATTTAAACTATATGTTTGTGGCCTGAATTCAGAGTAGAAGATATCAAAAACTTTACTTCTTCAAAATATTCAATCCTAAGACCATATTTATTGGTCTTAAATTCCACAGCCCTCAATTGAAATTTTAAAAATCAGATTCAACAAGTCAAGGTAAGAAATAAGCTCCTTTATATTCCTGTCATTTCAACTGAACAAATAAAATTTAAATTTCACCCTCTTTTGAATACTATTCCAACCCACTTAACCACATTCTTTCTGTCTCACATATCCCTGACCCCAGGGCTTCTTCCTAGACCTTGACAACATCCAAGGCATTCTAACTTTCCCTCCTGCCAAGACCAAAACTCTCTTTGAATATATATATATAGCCTTGCTGGATATAGTAGAAATTAGTTTCCTAATTTTCTTTGATAAGTCAAGCCTTGCTTAAAGCTAAACAAATTAAGCCCCATATTTAAGATGAATTAAACAGTTAAATCAGCTGTGGGGGAAGCCTGGGTTCAGAAGTTGAGGGGGAATGTAAGTTTAATCTGGCCCAATGTTTTTATTAGGCATGGGGGTTTGGGGTTATGGGCACAAGAAGTGTTGCAAAATAAGCCCTGTTTTGTGTGGTTTGTCCTGTGAAGTGGATTACCAGGTTGCTGTGGAGTTCTGAGGGAATTTCCCAATTAAAAATTATTTTTCTAGTGATATTTTTGTGAAGATCAGTGTAGTAAACAAATCATTATTAAAGCATATTTATAGCCTTGAGGTGTGGACAATTTATTGAAGTCCAAATGTCAAATTTCAAAAGGTTTGGTAGTTAAAAGAAATTGGTCTTGAGAGCTATAAAAAGGTTTTCCTAGATTATGCTTAGGACAAATTAAATAATTATAGTATATTTTCCATAGTCTGATAGTATGTTTTGAAAGTTGTTCGTAATTCTGGGATATTATAGAAAAAAATAAGTTTTTAACTTTCAGTGGAGGAAAATTTTAAAAATATCTCATATTAAGAAATTGCTAGATGCTATAGAAGTATGAAAGGTTTTAGCTATAATCTTTTATGCCAAGAACAGAATGAACAGACTTGAAAAGTGGATATAGAAAAAGTTTATTGCGCTAACATAGCATTAATGCAGAGCAGTGCCAAAAGAGCTTTCTGATCAAAATGCTAAGCTGGGGAATCAGCTTATAAGGCTGCTTGAGACAAAGGGAGAGTATGGGGGAATGGGGAGAGGTGAGGGAGACATGATCTTCAAGGGGGACATTAGCTATGTGAGCTGCAGGGGTGTTATGAGTTGCCTGGGGCAGCATGTCTTGGGTCCTTGTCCATTAATCTGCAAACTGTCAAGATTGTGACAGACTTGTTGGTATCAGCTAAATTTGTTTGTTATAGTCCTTCCTTTTTAGCAGGGACAGTGGTCTTTACTAGCCCTGCAAAGGATTATTGGTAAGTCAGCCTGCTTCAGTTAGTTTTCATTTCTTCTTTGTAGTTCCCTGGATTAAACCGAAGCTTAAGCAAATCAAGATGTTTAGTAAAATTATTTACCATTTCAATTTCACAAATTAAAATTCCTTATCTTTCTTAGGCAAATATAGAGGAAAGCACTGGCAAGCAGAGGCAGATACAGCTCCAAAAATGCAGGAGCAATTTCTATTCCTATTCCTGTATCTGTAATAAATCATTTTTTCTATAATTACTTTTAAACCCAGCAATGCTATTTTAAAAAATTAGAAAAGCAGTGTTTGCTTTTATAAGCCTGCAATGAAATCATAGTTAAGCCCTAATAATAAACTAGTTCTCCCTACTTTATTCCAGAATACTGTATTGGAAATTATTTATAATATATTTCACTAGAAAACTGAAAATGGTAAAGTGAAGAAAGTAATATTTCTGAAAACCATCCTTTAAAATCGCTATGTCTTCTGAGCTATCAATGTTCAGTAAAATAGAAGCATCTGATTTTCTCTACTTGGGTATGTTCTACTTAAATTTATAAAAATTTGCTGATAAACTAGCATTCTATATATTAGATCTTTCTGATAATGAAAAATACAAATTTCTGTTTAACAATATTAACTTAACATTCTAACAAATTTTATTTTTAAAAAATTATGTTTTGAAAAATGTTAAGAAAACAGTTCAAGGATCTGTTTAGTAACTTAAGGTATGTAGGTATGTAAAATATGTAGGATGTACTTTTAAGGAAAAGGGGTATAGTTTTATCCTGAAGTAAAGTAACTTTATTGCAGAATAAAAAGCAGAAATGTGTGAAACAAAACTTAAATATTAAAAGTCATAAAAAATTTTTGTGGAAATGAATTTTATTTACCATTGTCAATGCTAAGATTTAATAATCTTATTTAGAGTAAATTTTAAAGCTTCCATTCAAAACAGTGTATTCATGCAAAACTAAACTTTAGTTATCTTTCTGTTAAAATAATGAAATTTTCTCAGATTATTGGTTTGCTCTTAGTGAGAGGTTAAGAAAGGTTTTTCTTAACCATCTGAATATTCAGCCTAGAAAGCAAACTATGTAATATCAGAATAATATTCCCATGAATGTTTATATTGTTCTAACCATCATTTATTGTTTTAGAAAATAAGTATTCTCACTTTTAATAAGCTAAGTCTTTTTCTTACAGTCATGTTTTCTCTTATTTGCCCTTTTATTGTCACTTTAGTTCAATAGGGAAGTGTGACAGTTTGATGTTGGGTGGATGGGTGGACCACAGAACATCATGTTCTTAGAGTTAATCTATTCTTATTAGAGGATATTATAGGGAACTTTTGATTAAATTACTTTACTTAAGTGCCTTTGATTAGATTGTGTGATACAGATGGGTCTTAATACTCTTACTGGTGCCTTTTATAAATAGATAAATATGGAAGGACGGAGTTGTAGAAGCACCCAAAAGCTGAGACAGAAGGCTCTGGGAGCCTGAAGCTGAAATCAATGTAACACCAAAGCTGAAAGGAGCCACTGAAGCCAGAAGCTGAAAGCAATGAGGGCCAAGGGAGAGGAGAGAGACTAATATACACTGCCATGTTCCTAATTGCTCATAGCTGTATTTCTGGGAGAAAGCATCTCCTGATGTGCCTTGATTTGGATACTTTCACAACCTCAAAACTGTAAGCTTATAAGTTAATAATTCTACCATGTAAAAGCCAACCCATTCCTGGTATACTGCCTTGGGAACCTTTAGCAAACTTAAACAGAAGTTGGTACCAGGAAAGTAGGGTGCTGCTATGCAAATATCAAAGATGTTAAAAGGGCTTTTAAAATGGGCAAGGGGAAGGTTCAGGAAAAATTGTGGGATGCTTGATAGAAAAGGCATAAATGGCTTTGAAGAGAGACTATTGATGGAAATATGAACACTAAAGATACTTTTGATAAGGCCTTGGACAGAAATGATAAATGTGTCATTGCAAACTGGAAGGAAGGTGATCCTTGCTTTAAAGTGGCAAAGAACTTTGCAAGATGGTGTTCTGATGTTATATGGAAGGCAGAAATTCAAAGTGATCTTGAATATTTAACTGAAGGAATTTCCAAAGTAAATGTGGAAATGTGTGGCCTGGCTCCTTCTTTCAGCTTATAGCAAAATGCAAGCGGAAGGAGATAAGTTGAGAACTGAACTCCTGGGCACAAAGAAACCAGGAATCAATGGTATGGAAAATTCTGACCTTCCAGAAAATGAGTCCTCAGAGAGTAGTGTCCCTTGTGAACTTAATTTAACGTGGAATTATTCCACCATTTTAGTACAAGTGAGGATTGGAAATGTGGTTATGCAGGAAGGAACTGTGGAAAGTCCTACTGTCTGATGGCTAGGACTCATGTTCCCTGCATGTGAAACCAACAATGTTTTTGTGAAATCTAGATGAATGGAACCATTGCCAACTTGAACTAAAAGGGACAGAAAAGGGAAAGTGACTTCAAAGGCAGAACTGTGGGACCTGAGGTCTGGACTAAAAACCTCTTCTTGAGCCAAGAGAGGGAAACCACCCATATGTGCAGAAAGGGTGAGTATTTCCCAGTAATTGAAAAAGGTGGGCCTACTTCTTCATTGTTCAGAGAGAGTGTTATCACCTGAAGCTTCAGAGAGGTTGGAATACAAACCCAGGGGACTGGAGAGGATTTGACCACCACCCCACTGTGCTGAGGAGATTAAGACTGTGCTCTAGAGATTGGGAAGAGTCAGGCTGTCACCCCAGTGATCTTGGAAGGTGGAGCCCTGCCTCATAAAAGGAAATATGCTAATGATCCAAGCCCTCTATCTTGAAACTTGCAATTATGAAATTTATTTATCTAATGGTTGATTATAATTTATGCCTATGAGTCACCCCCTGAAAACCTCCTTGTTGCTCAATGTAGCCTTTCACTTAAGCCAAACATTGTAAATAAATTCACTACCTCCTCCCACATATGGAACATAACTCTTATGGGGGAGCCTCCCTGACAACAAGGGGTTAATACCAAATGTTTACATCAATGCTTTCAGAAAAAGATCTTCATCAAAGAGGGGAAATGTTTGAAAGCATTCATTTTGGAGTTATGCTTATGTAGGTCTCAGCCAGACAGAACTGACAGGAGATATCTGTAAGCAGTGTGAGGTATCATATAATGATTTCATGCAACCATGGAGATACACAAATCCAAATTCTGTAGGGCAGGCTGCAAGCCAGGGACTCTGATGAAAGTCCTAGATAAGTTCCCCAGGAGATGCTGTCTGTCTGAAATAAAGATGGAAATTCTTACTTTTCCTTTTAAGGCCTTCAACTGATTGGATGAAACATCACTCCCTGTTGACTGCAATCTCCTCACTTGATTGTAGATGTAATCATCCATAGATGCAATCAACACACATATGATTGATCCCATGGAATGTCCTTGTGTTACAATTATCCCAGCTCTTGCTTGGCCAAACAACTGGGCACCATTACTTGGTACAGTTGACACACTTACCTAACCATCACACTCAAGAATGGACTAAAACCATGGGCAAGTCAAATCCATTTTTGTGGGGTTGTCCTCTGTTCCTATAACCTTGTCTTCTGAACTTGTTTAACTGCAGGTCATATAACCTGAGCATGAGCAGAAAACAGACTCTTGCCTTTTAGATGATCTTTGAGACAACAGGAACAAAAATTGGAACTAGATAAAATGCTAGGGGTCCTTTCAACAAGGAAAATCAGGGCCATGGCATATTTTACCATATGTGAACAGTTCTATATACAACCAATCAGAATATGCTAATTTGAATCCCAATCACTGTCCCCACCTCCCTTTGTTTCCATCCTATAAGTCTCCCTTAGTTCTTAGATCAAGGAGAGAGATTTGAGCTTGCCTCCTGAATCCTTGCCAGTTGACCTCACAATAAAACAGTTTCTTTTCTCAAAATTCTGGTGTCATGGTATTGGCTTCTGGTGCATCTGGCAGTGGGCCCATTGCTTGGTAACAATAATAGTATTTGTATGATAGTCTTTATTGTCCAAAAACATTATTTAAAATTGTACATTTAGGGGATGTGTTATTAAATAAATATAAGTGGGAAGAGGCTTTAGAGTATAAACTTTTCAAAAGAAAATGTATTAAGATATATAGGGTGAATAAAACTTTAGTCAACTCAATGCAACTCATTTCTGCCATAAAATTTTTCCTACCCTTTTGTTCTCCAAAAGAGAGGAGGTGTGGGCTTTTTTTGTGGCTATACAGAGTACCATTTCAAAAGGCAAAATAGTTTTGGGGAGTTTAAAAAGGGCCAAATATTCTTTGAAGGTATGGAACAAATAATACAAATATATTTAAACCAAAATATATATCTCAAGTGAGCATAACATTTCTGTGTTTTCAAAGTTCTTAACAGAAACTGTTTTTATATCAATATTTTCAATAATGGGTTATAGGAGCATGCATATTTACAAAAGAGAAATTGCTGCATCTTTTAAATTAAGATTGGTTAAATTACTTACATATAAGACCTAATTAAATCTTTTAATATATATTTTAATAATGGATCCATCAAAGATTAAAATCTGTCTTAAACCTATGGAACATCATATCTGTTTGCTAATGATAAGACCCATACATTAGTATTTTAGCTTATATTTATTATTTGCAATTCTCTTCTGGGTCCATATACCCCACTACCCCAAAGGACTGAAGTGATGTTATTTATTAGGCAGTTTTCTAATATGCCCGAAAACCCAGGGGTACCAGTCCCACCAAAAAAGATTTTTTAAAAATTGGATATTTTATATTGACCTTCATTTTACATATTGAGAAATAAAATAAAAATAAGATAGATGTATTTAAAACTATAAAGAAGAAGCAGAATACAACTGGAAAAAATGAGGGGAGACATTTATCTATACATATTGATAAGCTCATTTCTGCTCCCTGTTACAATATATAAATATATATCTTCTATAGTAATAGGGAGTATAGTAAACAATGAAAAACCTTCAACACATAGTAAGGGCTTTTCCCTTGCTGGGGAAGTCACATACAAGCTCAGCTGCCATCTCCCAGGACTTCCTTACCCCCTCCTTTTTTGATCAAAGTTTCAATGTGTTTAGCTTCCACAGGACAGATATTAGATATAATGGAATAGCCTGATCATACCTTGAACTCAAAACCTGGAACAAGCTGCTTATTAGGGCAGGAACTCTGCATGAATGTTACTTGAAATATGCTTTTCTCTCAGTGGCAAGGCATCTTCTCCCTGGGATATACAAACCTATCTCTCAGGCAGCACAGATGTCTCTTATCTCCAACTTCATCCACCATCCCTGACAAGCAGTTGTCCTACCCCAGGAATGGCCATAAAGGGATATTTTCTCCTGCTCTTTTGGATCCTTTGTGCTGTGTCTAAGTAATAAAGTGGTCATATGCTGAAAGCATCTGTTGTACCTGAGCCTATGTCCCCACAATGCACCATATAACAACTCACTCCACATCCCCAAAACAAATATGGTGTCCTTAAACTATTTCTCCTTAGTATTGATGTATTCCTCACACTTCTCTGCTATGAAAGATGTAAATAAAGTTATGCTAGTTCTCTGTGTGGAAAGAAAAAATATCCAAATATTGTAATAGGAGTTTCTATGTATTTGTATATTATGGAGGAGATAAAATTGATTTAGAAATCCACAAAAAATCTTAATGAAATACTCAGAATTTAAAGAAGTTTCTTTTTCAAAAAATAGTGGACAAGGAAAGTTCAAGAAACTATGATAATAGATACTAGTGTGGTATATGAGAAAAAAACAAACAAAAAGTAAACATGTTCTTAATCTTAGTCCAATTCCTTTGAGTTTGAGCCCATTGTAAGTAGGAGCTTTGAAGGTGTTATTTTTAGTTAGTGGGACTTATGGAATCAGAAAGGATCATAATCCTATTACTGGGGGCTCTGAGGAAGAAAGAAACAAGTAGGAGTCTGAAGCAAGAAGCCAGCAGTCAGTAGAACATAAAGAGATGAGAGAGGATATCACCACATGATGTGAGGCAAGAATACAAACTGTGGAACACCAAGGATCACTGGAAACCAGCACAAGAATGTTACAGATTTTAGGGTTACACATTTGATGGATGTAATTTCTAACTGCCTTATTTTTGTTTGCTCTTTTTTTCACTGTTGCTAGGATACAAAGGAAAGAACCAGATGTAAATTAGATGGTAATGAGATGCAACCCTCTCGGTGCCAGATTCCATTTCTTGTGGTCAAGAATATCCTGCTGGAGTAATGAAGTAAGAAAACCAGCTTCAACCAGTTGGCCAGACCTGCACAGAAGAAACCCCTGGCTGTCCTCACTTAAACTTGCTTAATTAACATAGTAAAATCCCCACCCAGGGTTCGAGTTACCTGCTCTTTTTCTATCATGCAATATATGTGCAACCATGATTTCCTGAACATACTAATCATACACTTATATAACCAGCTATGTGCGTTCATCGGTATGCACAAAAGCTAATGCGTTATCAAAGCAGATGCTAAATAGAAACTTAATCATTTAAGCAAGAGTGAAACTGCAGCACAGGGAGTCACATCTGTGTTGTTTTAGGCTGACACTGGCTTTTTGTCTCTACAGACATAAATAAATATGAGTTTTACCTAACTCTAATGTTGAAGTTTTCTTCTTGCCATCACTGGTTACCCATAAAGGGCTTGCTTTGAGGTCTAACACATTGATTTTGTACTTCTCCTACCCTCAAAACTGTGAGACAAGAGATTCTCATTGTTTAAGCTAACTGATTGCATGGCATTTGTCATAGCAGCTGGGAAACTAAGAGATATGTACAAAATTAAAATATTTCTTCTAAATTTGACTTCTTTATGGTGTTACATATTGTAAGTAATTATATACAAAGAAGGGGAAAATAGTACTAGGAATCCTGGCTGTGCTAGACTTTAAAAATAGATTTGGAATAATGTGTTCATGAGATGTACTTAGTGTTTGTTCTAAAATGGAAACATTCCTCAAGGGCACACTTGATGAAATCATTCTTAATTTATGTAGGTTGGAGGATTATTGAGAAATAACTTTCAAAATTGAAAATCCTTTTAAAACCTGTGAGTTTGTAAGAAACCAAATAAATATCACATCTGTGTAGATCAAATTATCTTTCATAAACAAAAAGTTAATGGATGCATCTTTGAGGGAGAAGTAGCCCCTGAATGTGCCATATTATGAGGCCACTCATGGTTACCTGGACTATTTCTTGTCTTTAGGAAAATAGGATTAGGTGACAGGTTTTTTCAAACTACATTTTGCAATAATTTTAGATAAGAGTTAAAAAAAATAGTACATAGAGTTGCTGAGTACATTTCACTCAGTTCTCCTAAATGCAAACTCTTATATAATTAAATTAAAATGATCAAAACTAAGAAATTAACAAAATAAATTAACAAAATACAAATAATATTTTTATAAGTAGAGATTTTATTTGGATTTCCTCAATTTTTCTATTAATGTCCTTTTATGAGAATAAAATCAGAAGCTCATATTGCATTTTGATATCTTGTTCCTTTGATTTCTCCAATCTGTGAAATTTACTATATTTCCTTTGACATATTTGAAGAATACTGGCTAGGAGTTTTGTAGTACTGCATAATTTTGTTGGTTTAATATTTTCTCATGATTACATCGAGGTTTTGCATTTTGGGGCAGAATACTAAATGGGTGGTATGTGCCTTTTCTGTGCATTATATAAAGAAGTATATGATGTTGACATATCTTATAAATGGTGATAATAACTTTGATAACTTGGTAAAGCACTGTCTGGTAGGTTCCTCTGTTGTAAGATTAGCCATTTGAATTTATTAAATATTCTAGGAATATTTTAAAACTGTGAAAATATCCTCTTCTTAAACTTTCATTCACTAATTTTAGCATTTTTCAGTAGCTCCTATAGCCATGATGATATTCTCATAATTATTTTATATTTCTCTCATTTGTTGAACCCTTATTAACTCTCATTCTTATGTGAGAAATATTCATTTTCCAAATTGTCATTATTTATCTAACTATTTATTTATTACTGGATGCCCAAATATTAATTTTATTCATATTGATTTTCTTTGGGGTAAAATCCAATACTGCATTATTTATTGTGCTGTTTAAATTTTTACCAGTCTTGGCCATTGGGAGGTATTTCTTGTTTGCTTCAGAGTCCTTTAAAAATGATCCTTACCTTTTTTTCTTCATCTTTTCTAGCTCTTCCTAGGGCCTGCCAAGGTCAGAGATAGTATATCATTATGTGTACACTCAACTGTGTATACAAACATCTATGTTCATTTCTGTATCAATCTAATAAATACATATTTTAAAAAACATAATTTGATGGTGATAGTTTAATCTCCAATCTTACAAGTATAGTTCATTTTAGCATACATTCGGCTCTCATTATCAAAATATATTATAACTTAGTAAACCTAAGTACATATATGAGTAAATACAGAATAATTTCAGAAATGGTAATATCTATATGCTTACAAGAATAAATTTACCACCTGAAATACAGTGTTTGTGATTTTTTTCCTTTAACCTCAGAGTTTCCAGTCAAAATGTTATTTTCCAAAATCACTCAGGTCAATGTCTTTCTTACAAATGCCATCCAGCATCCTGCTTTATACTTTTTAAATTCACATTAAGTAAAAGTCACTATGTGTGGTTTGACCTTCCATGGTATTGAAAAATCCATAGTCATGTAACCACCCCCACAGTACCACAAAGGGTTTTGCATCCCCTCAAAAAGTCCCTTGGGTTAAATAGAATTAAACAATGGACAGCCTTTGAGTCTGGCTTCTTTCACATAACAAAATTCACTTATATTTCACCCATGCTGATTTGTGTATCAATAATTTGTACCTTTTTATTTCTGAGTAATATTCCATTATATGGATGCACCACATTTTATCCATTCACTTATTAAATAACATCTGAATTGTCTCCAATTTTGATGATTATGAATAAAGATGCCACAGGCAATAGCATAGATGTTTTTATGAATATGAGTTTTCTATTCAGATAATTAAAATTCTTGGGAATGAAAAGGCTGGGTTGCATAAAAAGTGTATATATATCATTATAAGAAACTGCTTTCCAAAGTGGCTCTTTTGTCACACCTTAATTCATAATAACATCTTCAAAGGTTCTATTTACAAATGGTTTATGCACTGAGAGAAATAATTTTTCCTAATTGTTTGTTGAGAACTTCTATTTAGCTTTTGACAGGTGTCTAGGTGGAGAATTCTCAAGGATTCTTAATGAGTAAATTATGGCAGATTTAAAAAATGCCATTCACATCTATGTGACTTCAAAAAAGTCAAACTTTAGGGGGCTCCGAGTGCTTTATAGACATGTAGACACTATAGGCAGGTCTGACAATCTCAGAAATTTGGTACCCTGTCTGTGGGCCTTATCCTGGAATATGTAATAAAGTTAAACTCATTTATAACTTCCCTATACATGGCTCTTCTGCCCCTTTTATTTGTACCTATAATTGGCACTATACTTGTTAAATATATGTAACAGAGATTTAAATCTTCGGTCTGTTCATATGCTGGCTAAGCCCTGAATCTTAGCAGAATTGCAACACCGACTTTCCAGTTCATTGGACTGTTTTAAAGACTACTGATTTTCCTTCCTTGTTTCTTTCCAGCACGTATCATTCTAAGGTTTTGTAAGCATGTCCAGGAATGGAGCAGGAACTGCTGATTTGGTCACAAAAGTTTCCTTTTGGATGAGCAGCACTTTTCCTTTATGGAAAAGAAACTGCAATTTTATTTTCTTCTTTTTCTTCTTTAATCAAAATATGACTAAACAGAATTTTTAAGTCTCATTTTTTGGCTGGATGATTAAAATCTTTAGTTTTTCCAAATATCTGTCTCTTAAAATCTATGTAGAGGAAAAACAAAAATCTTACTGAAGTGTGCTTTCCCCCACGCTGTCCTCCATTCTCTTAACATAAAGTCAAAGCAAAAATAGAGCACCATAGAAATTCAATATTGATTTTTCTTAGACTCTTAAAGCTTACTAGGAGTCAAAAAGCTTTATATAAACCAGTAGTCCCTGAATATATTTGTTAGCTCAGTAGAAACCATGATCTAACAGATTATGTGTATTCAAAAGCCCATTTTTTAAATAAGTCCTAGTTTTCTAGATTGTCTTTTAACATTTGGTGTATGTTTCCCCCAACCCACCCTATTATTATTATTATTATTACTATTATTATTATATCATTCATACATAAACATACATAAACAAAAGTGTATAGTAAAAGCTGTCAAGTGGATATCCATAGCCAAAGGAAAGCCACCACCAATACCTTGCATTGTTGTGAGACATTTGCTACAAATTATCAAAGAATACCATCAAAATCTTACTACTAACTATAGTCCATATCTTACATTTGGTTTAATTTTTCCCCAATCCACCCTATTACTTTTTTAAAATATATTTTTTACAGAACTTCTGAAATTACAAAACTATCATGCTCATGTGCAGAATTGCCATACATCACCCCTCCATCAACACACCACAGAATACAGATTGTGAGATAATATCATCAGACTATTAGCACTAACCATGGTCCATAGTGTACATTTGGCATGCTTTTTCCATACTCCCCCATTATCAGCACAGTACATCTTTGGTAAAGATGCATGAATATTACAATGCTGCTGTTAACCACAGTCCATAGGTCACACCAGTTGTATTTTTCCCATGCTTTTCCACATTCCCACCACCCTGCAATAGTGACCTACATCAGCTCTAGCTCACAGAAGGACACTCTTGCATCTATACTATCAACCACAATTCTCTTTCACCTCTGGGTTCACTGTGTTAGTCAGTCCCTAGATTATTCTCTACCTATTGACATTTATAACCTTAGACTACCCTTTCAATTCACATTCCCATTTATGAACAAGCTGCTCACTTCAATGTGCTACCATCAACTGAATACATTTCCACACTTTTACAGTAAAGTTAATTAAAACTTCTATATACATTAAGTATCAATAGTCCTTCTTAGCCATTCTCTTATCTCCTTTGAGAATCCACCACCTACCACCAGGTCTTGAAGAAGTTTTCATTCATTTTCTTCTAGAAGCTTTATGGTTCTTGTTTTTATATTTGGGTATTTGATCCATTTTGAGTTAATTTTTGTATAAGGTGTGAAATAGGGGTCATCTTTCTTTCCTTTGGCTATGGATATCCACTTCCCCTAGCACCATTTTTTGAATGAACTGGTCTGTCCTAGCTGGGTGGGTTTGACAAGTTTATAAAAAAAATCACTTGACCATAGATGTGAGGGTCTGTTTCTGAACCATCAATTCAATTTCCTTGGTCCATGTGTTTGTCTTTATGCCAGGACCATGCAGCTTTTACCACTGCAGCTAAGTAATATGATTTTAAGTCCAGAGTGAGAGTCCCCCAACTTCGGTTTTCCTTTTTAAGATGTTTCTGGCTATTCAAGAGAGAACACTTATCCTTCCAAATAATTTTGATAATTGTGTTTTCCCTTTTAAAAAAAAATGTTGGTGTTATTATTATTGGGATTTCATTGAATCTGTATATCAATTTGGGTAGAATTGACATCTTAATGATATTTAGTCTTCCAATCCATGAGCATGGAAATTTTCTTCCAGTTATTTAGTTCTTTTTAAATTTTCTTTTAGCAATGCATTGTAATTTTCTGTGCACAAGTGCTTTACATCCTTGGTTAAGTTTATTCCTAAATATTTGATTCTTTTAGTTGTTATTGCAAATGGAGTTTTTTCCTGACTTGCTCCTCAGACTGTGCATTACTAGTGTCTTTTAAAGTCTATTACATCTGATATATGTATAGTCACTCTGACTTTATTTTGGTTATTGCATGTTTGGAATATCTTTTCCCAGCCTTTCACTTTCAATCTATTGGTATATTTGGGTCTAAGGTGAGTTCTTGTAGACAGTATATAGATTATTCATTTTAAATTTTGTCAAATTCTATAAAAGTGTACAGTGCAAAATGTAAACCATAATGTAAACTATTGACCATGGTTAGTAGTAATGCTTCAATATTTGTTCATCAATTGTAACAAGTATGCCATCCACATATAAAATGTTATAAGAAAGGGAAAGGGAAAGGGGGGAAAGGGTTGGGTATATGGGAATCCCCTATATTTTCTATGTGACTTTTATGCAACCTAAAACTTCTTTGAATGTAAAGTGAAAAAACAAGATACTGGGGGAACATATGGAATAAAATGTCACTGGACATAAAACACAATAGATCTCAAAGCAAAGAAAGATATAATGAATAAAATTTTAAAATACTTTTACTGTTTTTTAAATTTTTAAAATTTTTATTTGGTATTTTATTTGCTATTTATTATTATTACTATTTCAAGTTTTTATTAATTTTATTTGGTTAGCTTTTGGCTTTGCTTTTGGGAGGTTTTGGATTGCAGAAATGTCACAACTGTGGCAGGGGAGGATCACTGTTGCATGGTGTCAGTGATGGGGGCAGGTATGGGGAGGGTTGTACCTGGGGCATGCATCTAAGGCATATGTATATGTTTAAGTGTTATTTGGGCATTGTCTCAGGGATGGAGACCAATGCAATAACTGAAAGAATAATGAATCCAATCCTGGGGAGTCCTGCTCCATTCTCTAATAGATTGGCAAAAATTCCTTGAGTATATGGGCAGTGCCTAGTGAAGGAGGACAAACCACTGTACAAGGCCTTGATATTGATTATTGTACTCATGAAACTTTTCTTTTGAAATTGAAGCATAGCTTAATATTATATATTGCCTAAGAGTTACCTCCTGAAGGCCTCCTTATTGCTCAAATGTGACCTATCTCTAAGCCAATCCCAGCACATAAATGCACTATCTTCACTACAGTCATGATATGACTCACGGGGATGAGCCTCCCTAGCACTGAGGAATTATTACCAAACACTGACTAGCAATGCATCTAGAAAAAGACCTTGACCAATGGGTGAAATATTAAATATGAATGGGTTTTCATGGCTGAGAGATTTTACAGTAAGTTGGGAAGTCATCCCAGAGGTTATGTTTATGCATGTGTTACCAGGATCTCATTGACTGCTACAGTAAACAGTGCCTCAAACTGTTGGGCTCTTGAGGACTCTAGAGATGTCTAGACACTATAGGCAGGCAGACAATCTCAGGAATTCACCATATGTAAGTGGGCCTTACTTTGGAATATATGCTCCCCAATGTAACAGAGTTAGACTCATTTAAATTTTCCCTACACATGACTCTCATGCCTCCTGTTTTTGAACCTATAATGAGCAATATAGTTGTTAATTATATGTCCCAAAGACTTAAATCTTCAATCTGTTCATAGGCCGGTTGAGCCCTGAATCTCAGCTGAGTTGCAACATCTACTCTCCATTTCATTGGACTCACTCAGGTCAACTAACAAAAGAATAATGATGGACAATGATACCAAAACACAAAAACTATCTACCACTGCAAACAAGACAGTTCCATCCATCTGCCCCATGGAATCTAAGCCCCCTCTCAATCAGAACAGAGTGGGCATCACCATCCCAAAGTCCTCAAGATTGGGGAATGAACAATGGACTAAAGTAGACTTATTATTATTCGATTATAGATGGTATTATTCTAGCAGTGGAAGAACATATATCATTGACATGAAGGCTGTGACAACTAGAGATTATAAGGGGATGGAGAGTGAAGAATAAATATAGTGTGGGGGCATTTTGGGGACATGGAAATTATCCTTCATGATATTTCAATGATGGATACAGGCCAGTATACATTTTGTCAAAATCTATAAAATTTTGTGGGGCAAAGTGTAAACTATAATGTAAACAATACTCTGTAGTTAGTAGCAATGCTTCAATATGTATTCATCAATTGTAACAAATGTACCACACACACTAATGAAGGATTTTGTTAATGCAGGAAAGTGTGGAAGGGGCAGGAGGTGGGGTATATAGGAATCCTTTATATTTTTGATGTAACATTTTTATAATCTAAATCTTCTTATAAAAAATACATATTAGTTTCATCAATGAGGGAGATTCTTTAAAACTTCAGATGGATCAACAAAATGTAGATATTTACAAGTATTAAGTGCCTGAAATAGGCAGTTGATATGAGTTTTAACATCATCTGTACCATGTTTTCCTATAGCTGCAGAAAGACAGCCTCAGCAGAGATCAGCGGCCATCTTGCTTCACCATATGGCAGTCGACATTGGTGAATTGGCATCTCTATTGATGCCATAATCTGGACATTTCATGACCCTGGAACTGTAAGCTTTTACTCCAAATAAACACCCATTTTAAATGCCATCACATTTATTCCTCATTTCAGCACCGTTTTGACAAACTAAAACAGAAATTGGCATTGAGTGATTGGTTTTGTGCTGCTGCAATGACCAGAAATGGTGGAATGGTTTTATAAATGGGTAAGGGGTATTTTTTGGAGGAATTGTGAGGTGCTTGATAGAAAAGGCTTAGACTATTATGAAGAGTCTGTTGGTTGCTATGGACCCTAAAGCTATTTCCAGTGAGGCCTTAGAAGGAAATGATGAAACTATTATTGGAAATTAGAGGAAAGGTGATCCTTGTTTAAAAATTGTAGAGAACTTGGCAAAATTGTCTCCTGATACTAGATGGAAAGCAGAATTTGAAAATGATCAGTTTGAATATTTAGCTGAAGAGGTTTCCAAAGTAAATGTGGAAAATACAGGCTGACTTCTCCTTGTAACTTATAGCAATATGTTAGAGGAAAGAGATAAACTGATAATTGAATTGTTGGGAACAAAGAAACCAGTAACTTATTTTAGAAATTCCAAACTTCTGGAAAACAAGCCCCCTGAGGATAGTGGCCCATGCGAAGACTTAACTAAACTTGGAGTTTATAATCCAAGATTGGAAATGCAGTTATGCAGGAAGGAGGTATGGAAAGTCTTACTGTAGTTCTCCAGGTATTTGAACAGGTTGGATCTTCCAGCCCATTATTCAGTGAGAGTTTGTCCACCAGAAAGATTGGAGTACATTCCCAGGTAGATGGGTAGAGTTAGGTCACCACTCCACTGACCTATGGGGAGTAAGCCTGTTCCCCATAGATTAGGGAGAGTTAGGTCATCAACTCACTGCTCTGAGAGGGTGGACCTGTTCACCATAGCATAGGGAATATTACCCAGATGCTTCAAGTGGGTGAAACAAGAGTATCGCCATTGGACAAGATTTTAGAAAGGGTCGGTGATGATGAGGCCCTGAGGTTAAGAAGAAACCATCATTGTAAGGCTGACTCTCAGATTTTGAAAAATAATGATGTATGCCCTTCAGGTTTTTGAAACTGTTGGGGATGCACATCACGTGATTCTTTCACAAACTTTCTTTACGTGTAATGCAAATGTTTATCCTATGTATGGCCTTACTTTATACATTGGAAGATTTCTAAGTGTTCTAAGTTTCATAGGTCTACAGCCAGAGGGGAACTTTGCCCCAAGATAACTGAATTCCTGTAATTGATTTTGTACTTAGGACTGCTACTGAAATGATTTAAGGTTTTTGGAATATTGTGATATAATGAATATATTTCACATATGGAAAGACATATCTTTTTAAGATTCAGAGCATGGAGTATGGCAGTTTGAGAATATTTTTATGAATCCCAAAAAGAGAAAGATAAGTATGTAAACTAACCTATTCCACTGGGTGTGGTACCTTTTCATTGCATTAAATTCAGGTGAGGGGCCTTTGATTAGATAACTTGATAAGAACAATTTAGGACTTTTGAATGGACTATATCAGTGAGATATGAGTCAGGTTGAGTTTCTGCATCTGTGCTGGGTCTTTTAAAAATGGACATACAGGCAGACAGGATCAAGAAAAGTGAGCCCTCATGTTTAATGCTGCCATGTGAGAGAGGTTTGGCCCACAGCTGAGCTGTAAAGAAGAAAGCCCACAAGAGGCTCAAGGATCTGAGGCCCAGAGAGAGACAGAGAGAGAGAGAGCAAGAGAGAGAGAGAGTGAGAAGTCCTGGTAAGAGATAAGCCCTATTCCAGGTTAAGCTACAGCTGCAGAAAGGCAGAGACATTAGTAGAGATTGGTGCCCATTTTGCTTCACCACATAGCGACAACACTTGCAACAACAGTAGCTGACTGTGGTAAGAAAGCATCTCTGTTGATGCTCCAATTTGGACATTTCATGGCCTTGGAACTGTAAACTTTTACCCTAAATAAATTGCCATTATAAAAATCAACATGTTACTGGCATTTTTCTTTGGCAGAGTACCAGAAAAAAGACTATTAAATTACCATAAGCATCAAGTGAAACTTGCTTCCCCTAACTCTTCTGCAACTTTCTGTATCCATTCAAGTTTTGTCTTATATATTTCCACTGTTATTTTATGAAAACCAGCCATCTTATGTTACAAAAAAACACAGTCCCTTAAAGGTGATTTCACAAACATTCTTTTCTTTCCATATCCATTTAAGTCTTGTCTTATATCCCTCATTGTGTTCTGTGAAAAACTAATCATTTCACTTTAGGCAAAATATTTTTAAAAGAGCTACACAATAGTTTCATTAATTTAAAACTTACAATTTTATCCTCTAAAAGTTTAACACACTAATTGTTAACTTTTTAGCATCAGATTACACGAGTAGAATAAGATTAATAATATGTAAGAAATATTTTCTTTTTTCTTTCCTTCTTAGGAGTTTAAAACCTCTTGGTTTGGAAAAAAAGAAAAAAAATGCATAGAAGTAGGTAGGCAGAGTCCAACTCTCTCACAAAAAATACTGCAGAAAGGGCAAAATCCTATCCAAGGGAGCTGTTTTGGAGATACATAGAAGGGGAAAGTGCTATGCATCATCCAGGAGGGAATGATGCAGTTAAAGAAGCCAAAGGAAATCTACAAGTTACTCACCTCTGTGGCTGGAAATGGCAGAAATAGCCCACCTTCAAGGCAAAGAGCCTTGGTAAAACCCCTGACTCACTGCAACCAATGGAGAGGGATGGAGCATTTCCTGGGAGGAAGAGGGATCTGGTGGAGGGGAGAGAGTGGTTTCTTTTCAGTGAGTTTGGCCAGATGAGCTCCTTTGAATCTTGGAGTGTCCCCGAACAGCACTGAGGTGTCTGCAGGGAGACGGAAGGGAAGATCTGATCAGGCAGGCCATCACACACAGTTGACCTGGGACAGAGGGGGCAGAGACAGGTACCTAAACAGAAGAGCTTGGCAAACTGTTAGAAGCTTAAGCCACCTGAGGGAAAGGGGGTGGGAAGAGCAAGATAAGCTTTCTGAAACCCTCCTTAGCTGTGGAGCCAGTGTAGCTCAGTGGAGGAATTCTTACCTTGCATATACAAGGCCCCTGATTTGATTCTTAGGTCTTTCCAGAGAGTGAGCCACTGGGTTATCAGGTACTCAGCTGGTACTTTATGACAGAGAACATTTAGACAGATTTTTTTTTTCTTGTTTTAAGTTTTTTAGATTGGTTATTTTTTAAATTTTTATTGGTTCCTCTTTTTTTCTTAATTTTATTCACTAAAACCAGGTAAATCACCTGTGGAGGGCACACTGAAGGGTGATTGATTGATGAGTACCCAGAGCCTGAGAAGCTCCTTAGGGGCTGTATTAGTCAGCCAAAGGGGTGCTAATGTGAAATACCAAAAATGGGTTGGTCTTTATAAAGGGTATTTATTTGGGGTATAAGTCCACAGATACCAGGCCATAAAGCATTAAGTTTCTTCTCTCACCACAGTCCATTGCCATGTGTTAGAGCAAGACAGCTGCCGGCATTTGCCAGGATTCAGGCTTCTGGGGTTCCTCTCTTCCCGGGGCTGCATTTCTCTCCGGGCTTAGCTCCTGTTTCCTCCACGAGGTCAGCTGCAGATGATCAGGCCAGCGGCTTGCTTCTCTTCCCCTGGGGCCTTCTTTCCAACATCAAAACTGCTTCGCAAAAGACTACCTCAACTGTCCTTTGCCTTGCCTTTAATATTCAATTCCCCACCCACCAAGGGGTGGGGCTCAACGCCCTAATCCTAACCTAATCATGCCCAGATTAACAGATCAGTTTACAAGCATGATCCAATTATATTTTTGGAATTCATAATTACATCAAATTCCCCAACCGTTACAGGGGCTTAAGAGGGAAGGCTGTTTTTCCTGGTTTTATTATTATTTGTGTGTGTGTGTGTGTGTGTGTGTTTCTTGTTTATTGTCTTTCCCCTTTCTTTGTTTCCTTTCTTTTTTTAACTTATTTTTTCTCCCTACTTTATTTCTTTTCTTTCCCTCATTATTCTCTTGTGTTTTCTGTTGATTTTCTTTCATTCTACTTCTTTTTGTTTGATCTTCATTTTTTAAAAAAATACTATTTTTTTTCTTTTCCTCTCTTATCATCATTCCAGCTTTGTATATTTTTCTCTATTTTGTTCCTTGTTTCATTTTTTCTATTCTACCTTTTTTATTCTTATTTCTTTGTGCTTTTTTAACAAAATTTTTACTCATACTACTTATTTAATTCCCTAGATCTTATACAGTCCCTCTTCTACCTTTTATTATTATTATCATACTCTTATTTTTCTATTCTTCTCTTTCCTTTTCTTTGGTCTTAATATTTTTTTCAAGGGAAATAGACAATTGCAAGAATATAGTATGAGTAGCCAAGTATCAAAAAAAAAAAACAAAAAAAAAAAAAACTTACCACACACACAAACAAATAAATAAAATACTAGAGTATAAAGAGAAGCTAACCAGAAGCTAACCAACAAAATAAGCACATCAAGATATACAGGTACCTAGACACCCAAAACAAAAAAAAAGAAAAGAAAAAAAAATTACAAACCATACTAAGAAACAGAAAGACAGGGCCCAGTCTAATGAACAAACTAAAAAAAAATTGAGGAGATGCAGAAGGTGGAACAAGAAGCAGAGATGTCCAAACAAATATCATGAACAATGAAGTGAAAGAAAATATAAAGGATATTAAAAAAGACACTGGGGGAACATACTAAAGAAATTGTAAAAAGATGACAAATATGATGGTGATGAATGCCACAATGCAAGAAATCAAAAATACACTCAAAGCACATAAGAGCAGATTTGAACAGGCAGAGGAAAGAATTAGTGATGTCAAAGACAGTACATCTGAAACCAAACCAATAATATAACAGATAGAAATGATAGAAAAAAATCCAGCAGGGACATAGGGATTTGAATGACAAAAAGAAATGCATGAATATATGCAGTATAGGCATCCCAGAGGGAGAAGAGAAGGGAAAGGGGACAGAAGGAGTGTTGGAGGAAATAATGGTTGAAAATTTCCCAACTCTATTGAGGGACTTGGATGTACATGTCCAGAAAGCACAGCACACCTCAAACAGTTTAAATCCTAACAGGTCTACCTCAGGACACACACTTTTCAATTTGTCCAATGCTCAAGAAAGAGAATACTAAAAGCAGCAAGAGAAAACAGATCCATCATATTCAAAGAAAGCTTGATCAGATTAAGTGTTGATTTCTCATCTGAAACCATGGAGGCAAGAAGACAATGGTATGACATAGTTAAGGTGTTAAAAGAAAAAATTACAACCAAGAATTCACTACCCAGAAAAGCTGGCATTCAAAAATGAAGAAGAGTTCAAAATAGCCACAGATGAACAGAAATTAAAAGAGTTTGTCAAAAAGAAACTTGCCCTTCAGGAAATACTAAAGGGAGTTCTGCAGGTTGAAAGGAAAAAAAAAAAAAAAAAAAAAAAAAAAA
>JAKSZT010053891.1:745241-763204 GCA_026826555.1 Tolypeutes matacus
GAGTTCTGCAGGTTGAAAGGAAAAAAAAAAAAAAAAAAAAAAAAAACAGGAGAGAATTTTGGAAGAGAGTATAGTGAATAAGATTATTGGTAAGAATAACTAAAAAGAGAAAAACAGAAATTAAAACAACATGACAACAGAAACCTAAAGAAAATATGGCAAGTATCGGTAATTCCTTGACAATAATATCATGAATATTAATGGTTTAAACTCTCCAATCAAGAGCTACAGTTTGGCAGAATTGATAAGGAAATATGACTGATCCATATACTATCTATAAGAAACTCACCTTAGAGCCAGAGATGCAAGGAGATTGAAAGTGAATGGTTGGAAAACAATTTTAAATGCAAACTATAAACAAAAACTGGCAGGAGTAGCTATACAAATATCAGAAAAAAATTGACTTTAAATCCAAAACTATTGTAAGAGACAAAGAAGGACACTATATATTAATAAAAGGGATAATCTATCAAGAAAAAAGAACAATCATAAACATTTATGAACCAAACAAGAGCACCTCAAAATACATGAGGCAAACATTGGAATATCTAAGTGGAAAAATAGATGTCTCTAAAATTTTAGTGAGGGACTTTAATACAACATTAGCACTATTAGACAGAACATCTCAAAAGAGGATCAATAAAGAAACAGAAACCTTGAATAATACATTAGAGGATATAGACCTAGTAGACATATCCAGAATATTACACACAAATACAGCAGTATATACATTCTTCTTGAGTGCTCATGGATCATTCTCCAGGACAGACCACATGCTAGGTCACAGAACAACTCTCAATGAATTTAGAAAGATGGAAGTTATGCAAGGTAATTTCTCTGACCACAATGGAATGAAGCAGGAAAGCAGTAAGGGACAAAGAACCAAATTCAGTGCAAAGATATGGAAGTTATACAATACACTCTTAGATAATCAGTGGGTCAAGGAGGAAATTGTGAAAGAAATCAGTAACTACTTTGTAATGAATGAAAATGACAAAACAATTATCAAAACCTATGGGATGCAGCAGAAGAAGTGCTGAAAAGGAAATGTATAGTTGAAAAGGAAAGAACTAAAATCAAAGACCTAACTGCACACCTCGAGGAATTAGAAAAACAACAACAAACTAATCCCAAAGCAACTAGAAAAAAGGAAATAAAAAAGATTAGAGCAGAGTTACATGAAATTGAAAATAAGAAATCACTAGAAAAAATTAACAAAACCAAAAGCTGGTCCTTTGAGATAAGTAATAAAATTGACACACTCTTTGGTCTAACAAGAAAAAAAAGAGAGAAGATGCAAATGCATAAAAGAAGAAAAAAGGAAAGGAAGATCACCACTAAATCCCACAGAAATAAACAGTATCATAAGAAGATACTTTAAAAAAGTTTATGCCAACAAGATGGATAACAGATGAAATACAAAAATTCCTAGAAACACATAAGCAGTGTATATTGATGAAAGAAAGATTGATGAACTCAACAGACAAATAATAAGTAACTAGATTGATTTAGTCATCAATAACCTCCAAACTATGAAGAGCCCAAAACCAGATGGCTTTACAGGTGAATTCTACCAAATATTCCAGAAAGAACTAACACCAATCCTGTTTAAACTCTTCCAAAAAACAGAAGTGGAGGGAACATTGCCTAACTCATTCTATGATGCCAATAAAACCCAATACCAAAGCCAAACAAAGCTGCCACAAGAAAGGAAAACTATAGACCACTCTTTTTAATGAACTTGGATGTTAAATCCTAAACAAAGTACTTATTAATCTTATTCAACAACATGTCAAAGGAATTATACACAATGACCAAGTGGGTTTAATTCCAGGTATGCAAGGATGATTCAACATAAGAAAATCAATCAATGTAATACGCCACATAAACAGTTCAAAAGAAAAAAAACACATGATCATCTTTATAGAAGTAGAAAAAGCATTTGACAATATGCAGCAACATTTCCTGATAAAAACACTATGAAAGGAATAGAAGAAAACTTCTTCAACATGATACAGGGTATATATGAAAAACCCACAGCTAATATCACATTCAATAGTGAAATGCTAAAATCTTTTCCTCTAAGATCTTGAACAAGATAATGATCCTACTGTCCCCATTCTTGCTTGACATTGTATTAGAAGTACTTGCTCAAGCACTTAGGCAAGAAAAAGATATAAAGGATATCTGAATTTGAAATGGAGAAGTAAAAATTTCATTACTTGTCGATGACATGATCCTATACATAGGAAGCCCTGAGAAATCTACAATTAAGCTTCTAGAGCTTATAAACGAGTTCAGTAAAATGGGAGGATATAAGATCAATGTGCAAAAATCAGTAGACATTCTGTACATCAATAATGAGCAATCTGAGGAGGAAATCCAGAAAAAAATTCCATTTACAGTAGCAACTAAAAGAATCAAATACCTAGGAATAAACTTAACTAGAAATGTAAAAGACTTTTACACAGAAAACTATGCAACATTGTTAAAGGAAAACAAAGTAGACCTAAATAAATGGAAGAATATTCCCTTTTCAATGCATAGGAAGATTAAACATCATTAAGTTATCTCTTCTACCCAAACTGATTTACAGATTTGATGCAATTCCCCTAAAAATTATCACAACATTTTTTTTTCTTTTACGGAATTGCAAAAGCTAACTATGAAATTTATTTGGAAGGGCAAGGGACCCTGAGTAGCCAAAGACAAATTGAAAAAGAAAAAGAAAATTGGAGGAATCACACTACCTACTTTAAAACACACTCTAAAGCTACAGTGTTCAAAACTGCATGATATTGGCAAAAGGATAGACATACTGCCAATTGGAACAGAACTGAGAGTTCTGATATAGATCCTCACATATATGGTCAACTGATATTCGACAAGGCCACCAAGCCCACTCAACTCAGAAAGAAAGGACTCTTCAACAAATGGTGCTTAGAGAACTGGATATCCATATCAGAAAGAATGGGAGATGATCATCATCTCACACCCTGTTCAAAAATTAATTCAAGATGGATCAAAGATCTAAATATAAGAGCCAACACTATAAATCTCCTGGAAGATAATATAGAGAAGCATCTACAATATTTTACAATATTTTGTAGTAGGAAATGATTTCATAAACTTTACACCCAAAGCATGAGCAACAGCAGCAAAAAAAAAAATAGATAAATTGGACCTCTTAAAATTTAAAATATTTTGTGCCTCAAAGGAGTTTTTCAAGAAATTAAAAATTCAGTGCACTCAATGAGAGGAATTATTTGGTAACCAAATAATCTGATAGGGGCTTAATACCCAGCATATGTCAAGAAATCCTACATCTAGAAAATAAAGACAAACAACACATTTAAAAAATGTGCAAGTGATTTGAATAGGCACTTCTCCAAAGAAGAAATACAAATGGCTACAAAGCACATGAAAAGATGCTCAAAATCACAAACTATTAAGGAAATGCAAATCAAAAGTAAAATGAGATACCATCTTATCCCATTAGACTGGCTGCTATTGAAAAACAGAGGACTATAAGTGTTGGAGAAGATGTGGAAGAAAGGGAACATTTATCCACTGCTGGTGGGAATGTAGAATGGTGCAGCCATTGTGGAGGACAGTTTGTTAGTTCCTCAGGAAGCTAATTATAGAACTGCAATATGATCCAGCAATACCACTTCTAGGTATATTACCAGAAGAATTGAAAGCAAGGACATGACCTGAGATATGTAGGCCGATGTTCATAGTGGCATTATTCACCATTGCTAAAAGCTGGAAGCAACCCAAATGTTCATCAACAGAGGAATGGGTAAGCAAATTGTAGTATATACACACATTGGAATATTACTCAGCTCTAAGAAGTAATGTAGTATTAACACACCAAATAACATGGATGAATCTTATAGAATTTATGTTGAGAAAGTAAACTAGGCACTGAAAGACAAATACTATATGACTTCACTGATATGAATTATACAAATTGAGCAGACTCACAAAGGTAGAGTCTGGAAAATAGGTTTATAAGTAAAAGAAAGGGAGTAGAGGGTTGTGAGCCAATGTCCATATGGGCAAAATCTTTGATAAGTTGGAAGGGTGTATTTGCACAGTGGATGGGCATGACAGTGGTGCAGTGAAACTATTGGGTTTGGCATTGCTGGTTTGTGAGGGGGGTAGAGTGGGGTATTTGGTTTGACTAGCCATGGAACTTCGGCTAAGTTCGGGGTAAGTAGCAGATGAAATCCATGAATTTGCAGGTCTGTGGTAACAGCTACAATGTTGGGAATGTTCTTTTGGCAAATATGGCAAGGGGAGATTACTGGTCTAGGGTGTTACATTTGGGTGGGTACATAAAGGACAGTGTACACCTCAGGCAGGCTTCTATGCAATATGTAAGTGTTCATCTTTTCATAGTGCGCTATATCAGTGGGTGGAGACCCACACAATAAACAAGAAAATATTAAATTTCCATCCTGGAGAGCCATGCTATGGTCTCAAATAGAGGAAGAAGAGACTCTTGAAAACATAGGCATTGCCTAATAAAAGAAAACAGACCAACATACCAAGCCCTCAATATTATACCAAATAACTATGAATGAATCTTACTCTTCAAAAAGTGAAATTTAGTGGTTAGCATGGATCCTGAGGAGAGGGGAGGGAAGAATAAAAAAAAGATGTAAAATAGGACATTTTTAGGGCATTAGAATTGCTCTACATGATCTAGCAATAATGAATACAGGCCATTTTAAATTTTGTCAAAATTTATAAAAGTGTACAGTCCAAAATGCACATGATAATGTAAACCATTGACCATGGTTAGTAGCAATGCTTCAATATTTGCACATCATCTTTAACAAATGTACCATCTGCATGTAAAATGTTATTAATAGGGGAGAGAAGAAAACGGGGGGGTCGTTGGTTATATAGGAATCCCCTATATTCTGTATGTGGTTTTTATGTAATCTAAAGCTTCTTTGAAGAAAAAATGAAAAAAAAAAATAAGACACTGGGGAAATATAGGAAAGAAACTCTCACTGTACATACAAGACAACAGGTCTTACAGTGATGAAAGATGTCTAAAAAAGTTTTTTTTATTATTTAAAAATTTTTCATTTTATTTTTATTAAAAATTTTTTTTTGTATTTTTTGTTATGTTTACAACTATCATTATTTTTCATTTTCTTATTATTTTTATTTGATTATTTTCTTGGCTTCATGTTTGTAGACCACAGAGGTTTTGGACCACAGAGGTTCACAACTATGCCAGGGGAGGAACATTGATGCAGGATGTGGCTGATGGGGGATGATTGGTAACAGTTTCATCTGGGCATGTCCCTAATGCATATGAATGTGTTCAAGCATTCATGGGACATTGCCATTGTGGGTGGAAATTCACACAATAACTGAGAGAATATCAAATTCCCATCCTAGGGAATTCTGCTACATTCCCTATTGGGACAGCAAGAATCCCCCGAGTACAGCTGTGGTGCCTAGTGAAGGAGGATGGACCATGGCACCAGGCCCTTGTTATTGATGATTGTACTTTTGAACCTTTTCTTTTGAATTTGAAACTTACCCTAGTATTATATGTCACCTAAAAGTTACCTCCTGATGGCCTCCCTGTTGCTCAAATGTGGCCTCTCTCTAAGGCAAACTCAGCATAAATGCACTACTTTTCCCTCAGCATAGGACATGACCCCTGGGAATGTGCCTCACTGGCACTGAGAGATTATTACCAAGCACCAACTAGCAATGCACCTAGAAAAAGACCTCTTCTATAAGGGGGAAATGGAAAATTCAAATGAGTTCTTATGGCTAAGAGATTTCAAAGTGAGTTGGGAGATCTTTCCAGAGGTTATGCCTATTCAAGTCTCAGCAGGATCACATTGATTGCCACAGTAAATATTGCCTCAAATAGTGGGACTCCTGAGGACTCTAGAGACATCCAGGCACCATAGGCAGGGAAGAAAGCTCAGGAGTTTGGCACCCTGCCAGTGGGCCTTACCTTGGAATTTATGTTCACCATTGTGACAGAGTTGGACTCATTTGTGGTTTGCCTACACATGGCTCTTCTGTCCTTCTATTTGAACCAACAGTTAGTACTATACTTGATAAGTGTATATCCAAGAGACTTAAATCTTTGGTCCATCCATGTGTCAGTTGGGCCTAGAATTTCAGCAGATTTGCAATGCCTACTCTCCAGGTCATTGGACTCACCCAGGACCACTAATAAGGTGATGATGATGGACAATGCTCATTCCAAGAAACAGAGAATCTGCAACTGCAAGCAACATAGTTTCATACATCTGCCCATGGGATCTAAGCCCTGTTTCAATTAGAGGCAGAGTGGGCATTGCCATCCCCAAATCCTCAAGATTGGGGTATAAACAAAGTAGACTTATTGTTATTCTACTATAGACTTCTTGTTATTCTAGCAATGGAAGAACTTTTATCATTGATGTGGAGGCAGTGGCCACTGGAGGTTCTGAGGTGAGGGAGGCAGAAAAATAGGTGCAATATGGGGGCATTGGAATTGTCCTGCCTGACCTTGCAATGACTGATACAGGCCATTATATATTTTGCCATAACCTATAATATTGTGTGGGACTGAGTGCAAACTCTAATGTAAGCTATAATACACAGTTTAGTGGTAATACTTCAATATGTGTTCATCAATTGTAACAAATGTATTACACTACTGAAGGATGTTGTTAATGCGGGAAAGTGTGGAAATGGGAGGGAGAGGGACATATGGGAATCCCCTATTTTTTATGTAATAACATTTATGTAATCTAACGTTTCTTTAAAATAAAAAAAAAAAACCTTTTTGTTTTCATAATACCTTAAAATTATGAATAACTTCAAAATAATAGTGATTATCAGGCTCTGGAGAATACATCATAATTGTTTTATTTGCCCTAGTCATACTTTTCAAAAGCCTTTTCATAGCTTTGAAAGACTTCTTAACTTACTGAAATTTGGCCTTTGGATTATTAATTACTCTCATCTCAAGGGTGTTAAAATTTAATTGGGGATGCTTAATTTATGTAGAAGTTATAATTAACTTAACAGTAAAAGTGTGGAAATGGATAGATTTGATGATAACACCTTGTATTGAATAGAACTAATACAGCTGGTTTATAAATGGGATTGTGGCTTTAAAAGGGTAGTCTAGGGATGTAAATGTCTATTGAAAGAAGGCTAGAGAATAATCTAGAGACTGAATAACATAGTGAACACAGAAGTGGATGAGAATTGTGGTTAATAGTAGAAATACAATAATGTCCTTCCATGAACTAGAACAAATATACATCACTAGTACAAGGTGGTGAGAATGTGGAGAAACATGTGAAAAATACAATTAGTGTAACCTATGGACTATAGCTAACAGCAATACTGTAATATTCTTGCATCAATGCCAAAGAAGTACAGTGTTATAATAGGGGCATATGGGAAAAAATATACCAAATGTAATCTATAGACCACAGTTAGTGGTAATAGTCTGATGAGATTACCTAATAATCTGTAACAAATATACTATAACAATGTAGTGTGTTAGTGGAGGGGTGTTGTATGGGAATTCTACACATGTGCATAAATGTTTTGTAAGTTCACTAACTCTCTAATAAAATATATATTTTAAAAAGTTAATTGGGGAAATACAGGGCAAACTTTGCAGAATAAGGTTTATTCTGTAATATCCCTGTCCCAGTCATTTTTAATTTCCAGGCCTTGTAGACAGAATTATAAGCTAAACTCACATCCTCCTCATATTTCCACATCAAACTTATCTCCCATAGTTTCCTAAACAGGTTTGTTTGTTTTTGTTTTTTTAATTAATTATTTATTTATTTCTCCCACCCCCCCATTGTCTTCTGCTCGCTGTCTGCTCTCTGTGTCGACTCGCTGTGTGTTCTTCAGTGTCTGCTTGCCTTCTTTTTAGGTTGTACTGAGAACTGAACCTAGGACCTTCTGGAGTGGGAGAGAAGCATTCAATCTCTTCACCACCTTAGCTCCCTGATCTGCTGTGTCTCTTATTGTCTCTCCTCTGTGTCTCTTATTGTTACATCATCTTGCTGCTCCAGCTCTCCACACAGGCCAGCACTCCTGCATGGGCCAGCACTCCATGTGGGCCAACTCTCCTCTTGGACCAGCTTGCCACACAGGCCAGCTTGCCTTCACCAGGAGGCCCCAGAAATTGAACCTGGGACCACCAACATGGTAATGGGAGCCCAATTGCTTGAGCCACATCTGCTTCCTTCCTAAATAGATTTTAATGAGTCACTCTAATTCTCTCAAGTTTAGGAGAAGACCCTGGGGGTAGGATAGATCATAGAAAGCTTATGGAGGAATTCAGGATAGCCTTTTTAGTTTTCAGGTATTTTTTCTTTCAATAGTTTCTTTAGTTAGATTTTCATATTATCTTTTTCATCCTGTTTGGCTTTTCTAATTTGTGCTCCAGGACTGTTCATTCACATATATAAAGAGCATATGTAATTTTAGCAATTTGAATAGAGCTCTTTTAAGAATTTTCAGTGGTTAATTTGACATTACTATCTGAAGACACAAACACATACATTGAACAAATAGACAGACACAAATAGACACAAACAGAAACATAACTTAGTAATTTGATTCATTATTCTCACTCTTTTGGTATGGTTGTCTTTAGGTTTTCCATAATTCCACATCTCTATTTTCATCTCTTTTAAGATTTCATCTGGGATTAGTGTTGCCTGTTATATGATATCTTATTCTTGGAAATACCTTTATATACATAAAGTTGGAGAGAAATTCATCTGGGTATTATTTGGTTAAAAGGTTTTTATCAAGGAATGTATATTTCGGAAGCTATGCTTTAAATATTTGGTATTAATTCTGTAGTAAAGCTACCCTGCTCCTGGGTCCTTTTACTCTCGGTTTCTGTTGGTTCCCACATAGCTGTTCTTGGGATTTTTCCCTTCTGAAGTGCAGGATTGTTTACCTTGATCACTATCATACTAAAGTTCATAGGCAATGCTAACTAAACTAAAGATGGGTAATTCCAGTCCCCCATTAAATTTCTGCAGCTTCCTTCTTATGTCTGGAGAATTTTGAGTAATAAAGATTATATTTAAAAGTCTGGTATTTTCTGGATGTTCTGGATCTATATTAGTGTATTAATGATAGGCATTATAAATACTTTCTAGGAAAGAAGAAGGACTTTCTTCTGGATCTTGTATTCCTTCACTTATCTTTTGCAAGTTTCTAACTTCAGGGACCTCTTTCTGATCTAAATTAGCCCAGTGCTCAACACCATTAACATTCCATTCAAGGTTCTTTACTGGTGCTGCTAAATTCTCTCCAGCAAATCCTGGGTTATCAGCATCTTTTTCTCTGATTCCTGCTGTTTTTCCTTTCACCATATTCCCTTCATCTCCAGGTATCTGCAAGGCCTCAATACCAGTCCAATTACAGGTAGGAGTAATTAAGCTTTTTAATTTCTCTGGGTCCTTTTATAGAGTGGGCCACCATTTTCTCATCTATATAACTCTGACAAGGGAATGGGGTAAGCCTGTAGATAAATTTTCCATCTATTCCTAGTGGGGTTTCTTGGAAGACTAGAACTTTTCCAAGCTCTGCTGCAAATCTTAGCTGTCCTGGCCAAATGGACATACAGCGATCTTTCCTATAGAATCATATTCAGGCCATTTTCTTACTGATTCTAAGTTATACTGAGGCAAAACTTTGTTACAGGAAAAAAACTATTATTTCCTGATTTTTCATAGGCTTATGACTGAAAATTTTCCAGCTTTTCTTTTAGTTTTTAAAAATAAAGGCTAAAGGGATACGTTTAATAATGCTGGTACAAATAACATTAACCATTTTAAAGAATTTTTGTAACCAGTAACCAATTAAGAATACTTGAGAAATATGAAAGCTGTTAAAAACTAATTTAGCAGTTTAGACAGGGACTGAATATTTACACTACCTAAGTAACACACATCATTTAATGAACAGAAACTTAACCCTTACATATTCTGGATTACTTTTCAGAAGTATATTTAACAGACCAACTTAAGATTCAAGAGTATCCAACAGATATACTTAAATCAGGAGTATATCTTTTGACAGAGAGGGTAATTATTCGATCACAGGAAAGAATTCAAGGACCTAACTAGCCAACAAGGTGGTTTAATGAACAGTGTTAGAGGAAGGCAAGTGGGAACAAGTGGGTAGAGCCTGTGCTGAGAATCATAGGGGTAGTCTCCAAGGGGAGAGCTACCTGAAGGGGTAAGTCCTTGGGCAAGAGGCAGTTACTAGGTAAGTGGTGTTTATATAACCTTAGGCTTCTATGTCTTGGAAGCAAGTGTCTTTCTCTGGAAAACTCATAACTTGCCTCAGGTCTCTAGATAAGTGACTCTCCACCTGTCCCACTGCACAAGGTTTCTAGTGATTCTCCACATGCCCCAGCTTCCCTATTCTCCTACTTCAATCCCTACTTCTCTGATGTGCATCCTAAAATCTTTTGGGGAAGAAGTAGACTGGAGGTCTTGCCTTCTGTAACTGCTTGCTGCTGATGGGACTATAGCCCTACCTAATTTGAGTTGCACTCAGAGGTATCCTTGCTACTTTGTCACTGGGGCATGGGGTTATAAGGGTTTCTTATGGTTTGGGGTTGAAGAGGGATATATCCCTGGATCAGCTAGAGATGATCGTTTACTGCCTGGATCTGGCACCAAAAGACACTCTGAAGGCACTCTGGGATGCAAAGGGCAAAGGTCAATGCAAGGAGTATTAAGCCTAGGGGAATTAAGAGTAACACAAGAAATGACTAAATAGTTGGCCAGTAAAAGCCAAAGAGGCACCCCAGGATTTTAGCTACCTATTTGAGGTGGGTGGCTTGATCTATTAGACTTTGGATGTCATGTAAGATTTCTGATGACTGGTTGATATAAAAACATTCTTCCTTGAGGTACATACATGCCCCTCCCTGAGCAGCAGTTAGCAAATCTAGGACTCATTGATTTTGAAGGACTACAGCAGCTGGGGAATCTACCTGCTGATTTAGTCATAAGATACTCTTAGCTGTGGTGTCTAGCCCTTATGCTAGGTCCCTTGAGAGGTTATAATGGAATGTATGGCTGGTTGTGAGTCCACTCCCACACACTCTCAGTCAGGCTCCCCCTCTGAGGTGAAGAAAGGCATAAGGACTGGGAAAGAAGCCATCTTCTGGACAGACTGGAAGGTGTGATAAGCCAGGAGAGGGCCAGACTCTGAATCTTTGATGAAGTATATTTCTGAACTTAGGAAGAATAAGGAGCACAGCCCTGCCCAATTAGCAGGGAGGGTTAGATATGCAGAGGTCCCACAGAGAAAGAACAGACCTTCTCTTGCCTCCAGAGTAGCGGAGAAGGGGTGGTGGCTATATGACCACAAACAGGTAATGCAACAAGCTGGCTGGTTTCCCTATCCCTGTCCACAAGTGGATTTTCCTCTTTGTTTGGTTTTAGAAGCCAAATTCTGGAAAGGACCCTTCTAGCTGCAGTGATGGGGGAAAAGAGGATGTTATTTCAAGTTCCAATTTGTTCCCCTTTTTCTTGAATCAGAGGGTCCCTGGTATCTCTTCCCCTGCATTCTTTTGCTCCAAAATCAATCTACTGTTTCCACTGATGAAGCTGTTAATGAGGCAATACTGGAGGTTTATAGTGGGAGTTTTTAAAAAACTTGGGATTGGGTCTGTTCTGGCTGTACTCTTTTCCTACAGAACACTTTATATGAGATTGGTTTAGGAAGAAGACCTCAGCTTCATCAAGATTGGCTCCCTAAAGTAAGCTCCAGTTGTGCATATGGCTGTTGTGGCATGGTCATCAGGGTGCCCTTGAGCTCAGAATTTATTATTGTTGACCCCATTTTGTGACACCTCGGTGTTCCAGTGATGATACTTGAGCCCAATATTAATGATGGATCTACAAAGGGTTTTATTTAATTGTCCTATGGACTTGCCATTGATGACATTAGAGGAAATAAAAACTGTAAAAGATTGGCTGCTTGCAAGGGAAACATTATGATGGTTAGCTCCATTATGGGCAGGATTTTGGCTTTAGGCATTTAGTTTAGAAGAAATGGAGGTACCTCAAGGAAGTTATTTAGTATACCCCACTGGTAATACCTCCATGGGTTTTGGTATTCAAGTATGGGGTGGAGTGTTAGATTGGTGAGTCCCCAATATTTATTACTGGTGGCCCAGGCAATTGTTTTTAGTTATTGGTGTGTGCACAGCCAACAGGTACTAAGGTTTAAGATTGTGGTGGTATGCTGACCTATAGATTGCAGTAGGATGGCTCCTGCTGCTATTTGAATCTTAAGAGTTAGGAGGAGATGGTGGATGTTATCATAATTACTGACTTTTAGGTTTTTGTAAACAACTGTATCTACCAAGGAGGGGTTATTAATGCAGATACAATAGTGGTGATAAGAAGGACACAGTCCCAATAGGGGATTTGTAGGGTAGGAGTTTCGAGGCAAGTACTATCTGATACTCAGCTTTTTTTGAAGATTCCATGTAGGGTGACTGAACTCTTTTGAATAGGTATTTTAGGTCCTCTATTGGCTCATAGGTGTAGGATGGTTGTTCCTTGGCTTCTGAGGACAGGGCTGGTGCAGGTTTGATTCTGGAAATATGAATCCAACTTTTATGGTTAGCAATTTTACAGCATTTGGGGTTGCTTCAGGAGGACATCATAGGGGCCCTTCCATAATGGTTCCAGAGCTCCTTTTGGGTGGGATGAGTTCCAGCTCTCATATATACTGGATTTCCTAGAGAGCTCTTGCCTGCTTCCAGATCTTTTAAGGCTGGGGCAGAAGAAAGTTTATTTCCATGCCCACTGAGTACATTTGTGGCCTGCTTGAGCTCCTGGTAGTAATTAAATATAGCATTACTTTCAGAGTCAAGCAATAGGTCATGAGTGAGGAATGGATGGCCATACAGGAGCTCATATGGTAAAAGCTGAATTTTAGCCCCGGGGGTGGGGGCTCCCCAAGCAGTTCTGAATCTAAATAGGGCAATGGGCATTAAACCTACCAAGTTAAATGAGTTTCCTGGGCCATTTCAGCTAATATTTTCTTAAGTGTGTGATTGACCCTCTCAACTTTGTCTGACAACTGAGGTCTCCATGCACTATGAAAAAGTATTTGATATCCAAGGCTTTACTCACAGATTGCATGGTTTGTGAGGTGAAAGCTGAGCCATTGTCACTCTAGTGATTTCAGGAGGCCAAATCTAGGGATAATTTCTTTTAACAGAGCCTTCACTACTTCTTGCTCTTTCTGTTCTTGTTGGGAATGCTTCTACCTATCCAGTGAAGGTGTCCACCATGACTAGAAGGAACTTATGTCCTTGGCATGGAGGCTTTTGTGTAAAGACAATTTGCCTATCCTCCCCTGGATAATTCCCTCCCATTGAATAGGTTTAGTTAAGTGGGCCCTTTTGCATGACCCCCTGGTGTGTATTACTTATTAGGCATATTGGGCAAGCCTGAATTACTTGCTGTAGGGTTTGTACATGGTTTCAGGAGGCAACTAGAGTTTCTAGTTCTGCAAGAGAGGCATCACATCCCTGGTGATTTGTTGAGTGATACTGGCTTAGAAATTTCCAAGTAAGGGCCTGGGGTAACCAAATCTTTTGCTCTTTTACATACCATCCTGATGGCTGGAGCTCAAATCCCTTGATTCAGGCTGACTCAAAGGTCCTCCGGGCTGTATGGGGAATTTTCAGATAAAGAGGGAATCTCTGGAATAAGGCTAAGTGATATGGCTGGTCTAAAGACTTCCTGGTAAATGGGCTAGCAGTTACCCATTCATGTGTGTTTTTCCTCCACTTCCACTGAACAACTGGGGCAGGTGTGGTTTCTTCAGCAGCTCCCCATGCCGCTTGATCTTGCTAATCTGTTGCCCAGTGCTATAGTGCTGTTTCTTTTTTTTTATGCCCCTTACAATGCATGATAGGTTCTTTAGAGGATAGGACTAAGGCTTCTATGAGATATTTTATATCCTTGCTATGTTTAATGAGAGATTGGTTTGAAGTAAAGAATCCCTTTTCCTCCATATGCCTCCATGAACATAAACTACCAGGAGCGCATACTTAGAGTCAGTATAGATATTGACAGATTTGTGTGTGTGTGTGAGCTCTAGAGCCTTGGTGAGGCCTATGAGCTCAGGCTTTGGGGCTGATGTTCCTACAGGAAGGGATTTAGCTTCTATCGTTCCCTGGAGAGAGACTATGGCATATCCTGCAACTCTAGCTCCAAATTTGTTAATGAAGTTACTTCCACCTGTAAATCATTCATTTTGGGGCAAGTTCAAAGATTTCAGGTAAGTCAGTCCTTGCCACATAAGAAAAATTTAGGACTGTTGAACATTCATGGCTTAATGGTTCCCCTGAAGGGTCAGGCAACAGGGTAAGTGGGTTCAGAACAGACCAGGACTTTATTGTGAGACTTGGATTTTCTAGGAGTGTGATCTGGAATTTAAAAATCCTTAGGGGGAGAGCCAGTGGGTTCCTTCGATCTCTAGAAGCTCCTGCATCTGATTGGGCATGTATACAGGAGTGGCTGCCCTCAAGTAAATTTGGAAACTTCCTCAACTTGAGGAAAATGGCTGCTGCTCAGAAGCACTGAAGCCAACTCTGAGCTGCCTGGTCCAAATTCTTAGAGAAATAGCAATGGGTTGGGGAGTATTCCCAATAAACTGGACCAAGACACCCAGGATTACGTACAGTCTCTCAAAGACAAACAGTGGGAAGGCTTTTGGACATTTGGTATCCCTAGGTCTGGTGAGTTTAGTAAGAGCTGTTTTTAGATCATAGAATGCTCTTAGTTATGCTTTTCCCCAGCCCAGATTATCAGATTCCTTATTCTTCAGGGCTTCATACAGTGGTTTATTTAATTTCCCCGTACTGATTCTAGATGCGTCAGTAGCCAGTGATTCAAAGGAATACGATGTTCCTTTTTGTTCGAGGGAGGGGGATTCTCCAATATGGCTTGTATCCTATTAGCAATGATAGACCGCATGGCAGGAGTTAACTGGAATCCCAAGAATTTCACCTTTTGTTGTGATATTTGGGTGTTCTTGGGTGAGACTCCATAGGCCAGGTCACAGAGAAAGTTTAATGTGGTGACTGTGTGGGCATGTGAGTCTTCTGCTGAAGAACTACAAATTAAGAGATGATCTACATATTGAAGGATTCCTCCCACTGGTAATTCTAATTGTTGCAGGTCCAGTTTTAGGACCTGTGAGGGTTATGTCTAAATTCCTATGGCAAATCAGTCTATATGAGTTGTTGTGTGGAGCTGCCTGGCCATTGAAGGCAAACAGGTTCTGCCTGTTTTTATGAATTAGGACACTGAAGAAAGCATCTTTGTGATCCCAAACTGTGAAGCACAGCATGCCTACTGATATCTGATTAAGAATGATGTATGGGTTGGGCACCACCAGATGTATTAGATAGACAAATGAATTTATAGCCCTTAAGTCCTGTACTAACTGGTAGGTGCCATCCCATTTCCAGACTGGGAGGTTTTGATACATGGGGATTTTTAAAAATAGATTAAAAGACATTTAATGAACATACAAACAAATTTCAATATATGAATCTAATTTTGATTCTGATTCCAACAAACTATACAAAATTTATGAGATAAAGGGAGAATTACTGTTAGTTTGTAAGGTGTGATAACAGAGTTGTGGTTACACACATATATATATCTTTTGTAGGTATTTATCAAAGTATTTTCAGAAGAAATACTATGTCATGTTTGCTCTAACATAATCTACTTTAGAGGAGATATAAATGAAATAATATTGGTCATGTTTTGCTAGTTGTTAAAACTGGGCATTGGGTAATGGGGTTCATTACTATTCTACCTTTGTACATGTTTGAAAAGTTTCTTAATAATAACTTAACAAATAAAAATTGTGGAATGGTGTTTAATGTATGATACTTCCTTATAAAAAATCCTTCAAGGACTCCCTTCTACCTACCCCACTGAGAATATCTGCTAGACTCAATTTTCAATTTTTCTATCCAATATCTTACTATATCCTCAAGCACATGTAAAGTTTTCCCTGCTAAACTCTGCTTTATTGATTGTAACTGGAATGCATTCTTTTTCCACTGTAGTCTACTATATTCACCCATCCCTTAATGCTTATCTCAGATAACAGAACCTTAGGGCTAAAAGAAGGCTTATATAAACACAAATAGTTTAGTGGTTTTTGAATAATTTTATAAATTGCAGTTTAGAAGAACACATTTTGGAGCATTGCCACTAAGTGTGGATTGTAGATTACATTGTAGTTTATGCTCTTTCCCACACAATTGCGTAAGTTATGACAAGATATATAATAGCTTGTATCTGTCATTGCAATGTCATTCAGGACAATTCCCAAGTCCCCATATTACACCTGTTTTTCCCTCTCCCTCCTCTCAGAAGCTAAAGTGGCCACTGCCTCCACATCAAGGTTAAAAGTTCTTTGATTGCTAGAATCACAGTAAGTCTATACTAGATTCTGGGATTCTGGGATGCTGATGCCTGTTCTACTACTAAGTGAGAGAGGGCTTAGATCCAATGGGGCAGATGGATAGAACTATGTTGCTTGCAGTTGTAGACTCTCTGTTCCTTGGGATGGTCATTGCCCATCATCAATTCCTTGTTAGTTGTCCTGGGTGAGTCCAATGAACCAGAGAGTAGGTGTTGCAACTCTGTTGAGATTCAGGGCTGAGCTAACATATAGACAGCCCAAAGATTTAAATCATGGACATACACCAATCAGCTGTAGCACTAACTATAGATTCAAATAGAAGGGGCAGAAGAGCCATGTATAGGGAAACCACAACTGAGTCCAACTCTGTCACACTGGGGAGCATATATTCCCAAGCAGGACACCAAATTCTTGAGCTGTCTGCCCTGCCTATAGTGTCTGCATGTCTCTACTATTAGAGGCAATATTAACTTTGGCAGTCAATGAAAGAGATTGTTGAGACGTGCATAAGTATAACCTCTGAGATGAGCTCCTGACTCACTTCAAAGTCTTTTACCCATATAAACGAATTTTTCTTTACTCTTTCCCCATTTGGTCAATGTTTTTTTCCAGTTGCATTGCTAGCTGGTGCTTGGTAGTAATCCCTCAGTGCCACAGAAGCTCATCCCCGAGAGACATGTCACATGCTGGGGGAAGGTAATGCATTTATATGCTGTGTTTGGCTAAGAAAGAGGTCACATTTGAGCACCAAGGAGTGTCTCAGGAGGTAACTCTTATGCACCCTATAATACTAGGCAAAATTTCAATTTCAAAAGTAATGGTTCATAAGTACAGTCATTATATCAAGGGCTCGTCAATGGTCCATCCTCCTTCACTAGATACTGTCTCTGCAATCAGGGGATTCTTGTTGTCTCATTTGAGAATGTGGCAGAGCTCCCCAGGATGGGAATTCAGTATTTTTTGGTTGGGGTGTGAATCTCCACCCACAGTGAAAATGCCTCAAGAACACTTGAACACAGTTATATGGTTTATAGGTATGCCCCAGATGAACCTCTTCCGATGCAAACTGTCCTCCACAATGGATGCACCATTCTACATTCCCACCAGCAGTGGATAAGGGTTCTTATTCCTCCACATCCTCTCCAACATTTGTAGTCCTGTTTTTTAATAGCCAACAGTCTAATGGGTGTAAGATGATATCTCATTGTAGTTTTGATTTGCATTTCTCTAATAGCTAGTGATGTTGAGCATCTTGACAAGTGCTATTTGGCATTTGTATTTTTTCTTTACAGAAGTGTCTATTCAAATAATGGTCCATTTTTAAAATGGGTTGTTTGTCTTTTTATTTTTGAGGTGTAGGATTTCTTTATATATGCTGGATATTAGACCCCTATCAGAGATATAGTTATCAAATATTTTCTCCCATTGAGTAAGTTGCCTTTTCACTTTTC
>JAKSZT010053891.1:763214-776472 GCA_026826555.1 Tolypeutes matacus
GTTAGCTTCCCCAATTCAGTAAAAGATGCTGTGGTAACTTTTATTGGTATTGTGTTAAATCTGTTAATCAGTTTGTGCAGCACAGGCATCTTAATGATGTTTAGTCTTCCTATCCATGAACAGGGAATATCCATCCATTTATTTAGGTCTGCTTTGATTTCCTTTAACAGTATTGTGTAGATTTCTGCATAAAGGTCATTTACATCTTTATTTAAATTTATTTCTAGGTATTTGATTCTTTCAGTTGCTATTGTAAATGGGATTTTTTTTCTTG
This sequence comes from Tolypeutes matacus, assembly GCA_026826555.1. NCBI lineage: Eukaryota > Metazoa > Chordata > Mammalia > Cingulata > Chlamyphoridae > Tolypeutes > Tolypeutes matacus. The sequence continues at coordinate 763,489 of JAKSZT010053891.1, forward strand.
ATTTTTTCACCAAGATGCTCATTATTGGTGAATAAAAATGGTACCCTCTCAGAGCAACAAGTTGACCACCTGGCCTTCCCTAACCTTTGGCATACAGGTTCAACCTTCTTAGAGCAATGGTTTGACCACCCGGCCTTCTCTAATCCATGGGGGACAGGAGCACCCCTCTCAGACCTATGGGGTGCTGAGCTTAACTGCCCTAATCATTGAGGAATGTGTACCACCCTCCCTGTATCCTGGGGCAGCAAAACTCTTCCTGAACTTTGGATGGGGATATCCACCCTCTTCAACTGCTGGGACAAACTCACCCTCTCTGTTTACATGAGTATGGCTCCTCTCTTGGCCCAAGGAGATGTCTTAATTCCAGAACTCAGCTCCCATGGGTTTCTTCTTAAAGGTATTTCTCCTTCAATTTTTCCTTTCCATTTCCTCTTTTGTCCAAGCTGACAGTGATTTTGTTCATACAGCACTCTCAAAAACATTGCTGGTTTAGCATGCAAGAAGCAGGAATCCAAGCCATCAGACAGCAAGACTTTCCACAAGTCTTTCCGAGATAACTGCATCTTCAATTCTTATTTACAAGTTCTAGGTTTAGCTAAGTCTTCAAATGGGGCACTTTCATCTGGGAATTTGATTTCCAGAAACTTTAAAGTTCTGGAATCAGTTTCTGTTTTCTTTGTGCCCAAAAGTTCAGTCCTTAGTGTATTTCACTCATCTAGTATTTTGCTATAAGCTGCAAGGAGAAGCCAAGCCACAGTTTCCTTGAAGAGACTTGGAAACTTCTTCAACTAAATGCTCCGGTTTGCCATTTTCAAATTCTGTCTTCCATATAACACCAGGAGTTAATCTTGCTAAGTTTTCTGCAACCTTAAAACATGGATTGCCTTTCCTCCAGTTTCCAATAATAGTTTCATCATTTACTACTAAGGCATCATAGAAAGTCTCTTTAGTGTCCATATTACTATCAACAGTCTCTTCAAAGTGATCTAGGTCTTTTCCATCAAGCATTTCACAATGCCTCCAAAAAATATTCCTTACCCATTTATAAAACTATTCCAACATTTTGGTATATGCAAAAACACTTCCCCACTCCTCGATACCAAATTGTATTAGTCAGCGTTTTCTCAGGAAAGAGAATCAACAGGAGATATCTGTCAATAATATGAGATTTTAAAAGAGTTTCTCATTTGACTCTTTGCACAAGAGTGGATGCACAAGTCCAGGTTCCGTAGGCAGGCTACAAACCAGGGGCTCCAATGAAAGGTCCTTGATGAGTTTCTGGTAGCAGTTGCCTGTCCAATGATGAGCTGGGAAATTCTCTCTGAATGTTGAAATCACTTCCCCTTTGAAGGCATTCAACTGATCGGATAAAAGCATCACCCATTGGTGATGTAATCTCCCTGATTGATGCAGATGTAATCAGCCATCCACACAGTGAACTCACTGGTGATCGAAGTCTGTAAATGCTCTTGTATTACAATTAGCCCAGTGCTTGCTGGAACAAACACCTGGAAACAATTATCTGGCCAAGTTGACACATTAACCTAACCATCACAACCAGGGAAAAGGAAAGGTATAAGAAGAGAAAAGAATATTAGTAATAAAAAAAATGTAGAAGAAGAGCCATACAAGACCTAGGAAGATAAATAATTAACACAAGTAAAAAATTATAAGTACAAAGGAGTAAGATTTAAAAAGTGGAATAGAAAAAATGAAATGTGAAACAAAATTGAGAAAAAATATATACAATGAATTACAAGGTCAGAATGATGAGAAGAGAGGAAAAGAAAAAAGGAAAAATGAAGTAAAAAAAAAGCAAGAAAACAGGAAAAAGGAGTGAGAAAGAAAAATAAAAATTAAAAAAATTGAAGACCAATCAAAATAACAGAATGAAAAATAACAGAAAACAGTAGATAGAAAAATGAAGGAAATGAAATAATGTAGGTAGAAAAAATCAGTAAAAGAAAAAAAGTGGAGGAAACAAAGAAAGGTGAAACACAACAAACAAGAAACAAAACAGCACCACCACCACCAACAAAAACAACCAAGGAAAATCAGCCTTCCCTTTTGGTCATTAAGGAGCTTCTCAGGCCGCTGGTGTTTATCAATCAATCACCCTGCAACCTGACCTCGGCAGGTGATGTACCAGGTTTCAGCATTTAGATTTATTTTTATTTTTTAAAGGTACTTAGATTACATAAATTTACACAAAAGTTATAGGGATTCCCATATGCCCCACATCCCACCTCCTACACCTCCCACAACCTCCCACATAAACATCTTGCATTAGTGTGGCACATCAACTGCAATGGATATACACATTCTGGGGCTTTGCCACTAAGCATGAACCATAGTTCACATTGTAGACCACACTCTCTCCCATACAGTTCTTCATGTTATATGCTGATGTAAAATGGCCTATATCTGTCATTGCAATGTCACTCAGAATAATTCCCAAGTCCCAAAAAAAAACTCTGTATTACAACCGCTTTTCCCCTCTCCCTGTCCCCAAAGCACCCAGTGGCCACTGGCTCCACATTAGTGTTGTAATTTCTTCCATTTCTTGAATCACAATATGTCTATAACAGATTACCAGTAAGTACACTCTAGTCCATAGCTCTCCCCCCAGTCCTGAGGAGTCTGGGATGGTGATGTCCACTCCACCTCCAAGTGAGAGGGGGCTTATATCCCATGGATAAGATAGATAGTATTATCCTGCCTGCAGCTGCAGACTCTCTCCTTTCCGTGGATTGGCCATTGTCCATCATCATATCCCTGCCAGGTATCCTGGGTGAGTCCATTGAGCTGTAGAGTAGGAGTTGCAGCTCCACCAAGATTCTGGGCCATCTGGCACAAGGACAGGCCAAGACTCCAGTCTCTGGAAGTACACCTACAAACTCCAGCACCACTTATAGGTTTGAATAGAAGGGACTGATGGGCCATGTGCAGGGAGGACATATTTGAGTCCAACTCTGTTACTCTTAGGAGAACAGATTCCAAAGTAGGACCCACTGATAAGGTGCCAAACTCTGAAGCTATGTTCCCTTATATAGTACCTGGGGGTCTCCAGAGCCCTCAGGAGCCCCTCTATTTGGGGTGATATCCACATTGGAAGTCTATGAGGTCCTACTGAGAGATGCATAAGCATTACCTCTAGGATGACCTCCTGACTCACTTTGAAGTCTCTTAGCCATATGAACTTATTTGTCTTTACCTTTCCCCACTTTTATTTGAGGTCTTTTTCCAGTTGTATTGCCAGTTGGCACTCGTTAGTAATCCCTCATTGCCAGGGAGGCTTATCCCTAGGAGTCATGTCCCACTCTGGGAGGAAGGTGATGCATTCATAAGCTGAATTTGGCTTAGAGAGAGGCCACATTTGAGCAACAAGGAGGCTCTCAGGAGGCAACCCTTAGGCACCCCATAACAATAGGCTAAGTTTCTATTTCAAGAGCAAAGACTCCTATGGCTAGTCATCAATAACAAGAGATCTATCAGTAGATCATTCTCCTTAGCCAGGCACTGCCCCTGCACATTGGGGACTGTTGCTGCTCCTTTGGAGAATGTGGCAGAGCTCTCCAGGATGGGAATTCAGTAATCTCTCATCTACTGAGTGATTCTCCATCCACTGTGACCATGCCCCGTGAGATTTTGAACAATTTTATATACCTTTTATGTATGTTCAGGTGAACTTCCTCCCATGAACCCCCAATCCCTGACACCCCCACCAATGATCCTCTCCCATCCCAGTTGTAACCCTTTTGTGATCCAAAGCTTCATTAAAGGTGAAGCTAATATAATAGTCAAATACAATTAATAGGAAAATGAAATAATAATGATAAGTTTATATGTAAGAGATAAAATACATGAACATTTTTTAAAAAACAAAACAATAAAAACTAATAATAGAATAAAATTAAAGAATTGGGATAGTCATTTAAAAAATGGGGAAAAATATATTTTTTTGACATTTTGCCTTTTATCACTGCAATATTGGGTGTCCAGTTTGTACTGTGGCACCTTCCCCCCTCTCACTTCCCAGTGTCTCACAATTTTTCATTTAATTTTCAAAGAAGGTTTTGGTCACAGCAAAGTCACACACAGAATACAAGTGGCTCTCATGTACCCAACCTCCTCTCCCTTTTCCTCACCCCATATTAAAATCTTTTTGTATGTGGATGGTAGCATTGTTATAACTGTTATACAGGTAGTGTAACATAGCTACTAAACATTATCAAGGGTTTACAGTATAAATTACATTTTAGACCATAAAATTTTATAAATTTTGATGATATTTACCATGTCCTGTGTCCATCACTGTAAGGTAATGAAAAACATTTCCACTGACCACTAAATACCACCTGTTTGATCTATGCTGTTCCTCCCACCCCATCCCCCCGGGGCCCATGACAACCCCCTGGCTTGACTCATTGGATGACAATATTGATTGTTACATGCAACAAGAGCTGTTGACACACTAGTTTGTCCTCCCCTATTAGGAGCCACCCTTACTCATGAGACCCTCACCTGTCTGTTTCTGGTCAAATTGGTCCTCCCCAAGATGGGAGTCCATCTCCTTCCCACTCATTGTGTGGGTCTCCACCCACTGATACAACACATTATGACAGGATGAACACTGATACACTCCCTAGAAGCCTGCTCCAGATGCGCTCTGTCCCAAATGCCCCCCCCAACCAACATCCTAAACCAGTGACACTTCCTTGTCTTATTGCCATAAGAGCATTCCCAACTTTGTGCTTTCAACCTCATACACACAAATCCCAAGTGTTCACCTTGTCCCTCTCCCATCTCTCCCCCCAATATCCCAGGAATCGATCCAGGGACCTCATATATGAAAGGCAGGAATACCATCATTGATCTCAGTTATTCAGTCTTCAGAGATCTATCGGCACCCTTTCCCCCAGATGTTTTTAGGCTTCTAGAGCTTGCTAGAGTCCTGGTGTTTAGTTGCGTGTCCCTGCCTTTTCTCTAATTTAATTGCTTTCACTCCATTGGGGTCCATTCTGAGATTCAAATGAGGCTCAGCTGGCCAAATTCACCACAAAGAAATGACTCTCCACCCTCTGCCAGACCTCTCTTCCTCCCAGGGAACACCCCTCCCAGTCCCTTGGTAGCAGCAAGTCAGGGGCACTGAGCCTATGTTCTGTGAGAGTGGGGTATATATGCCATTTTGGACCACAGGGGCTAGCAACTCACAGTTTTCATTTGGCTTCTTTATCTTCCTAGTACCTTCCTAGTTGCCTCAGTGCACCTTCCTATTCTATACATATCCAAAGAACCTCCTTTAGATATGTCCCCTGCCTTTTCTCCACTTTTTTTTTAGAAGATCAGTCTCTGCCTACCTACTCCATCACCATTTTCCCAGAAGTCTGGCTGAGTAATTTCTTTAAGTTTTTTAAAGTTAATTAGTTTGACTCTGCACTTTTTCATCCCTTCAGTTAAACAGGTTAACATATGGTCTCATTCTCTCTGAGACCTCCTGTTGTCTGATGGTCCCAGCTTCGGTGCTGGGTAGAGATGGCAATATCCCCTTCTGGGTGAGATTCAGGTTGGTCTCTAGCCACACTGTCAGCCTGTTTTCTGCCCTCTGTCCAGATCCGGGCTTTTTCCTCAGGGGTGTAACATACAGAGAGAATTACCTGAATATCTTTCCAAGAGAAGTTATACAAGGTCAGAGAAATAAATTCCTTCACAAACTTGGGGGGGGGGGTCCTTTGAAAACCTACCTATTTGGCATTTACACTGAGCTAAGTCTGCTGGTGTGAAGTGGGTATGAATCCTAACAGTTCTCCCCTCCCCATTTGCTAAATCCCAGAGTGGACATAGTGGAGCAGAAGGGGTGTAGGAAGTGCCACTCTAGGTATAGGCAGGGAAGGCTAAGAGATCATCCTCTCCAGGGCTTATTTGGGGGCTCTGGAATGTACGCGGGAGGGTCTGAAGGGAAAAGGAACTCTCGCTTAGTTTTGAAAAGAGTCAGAAGAGCTCAGTGAAAAGACAGGGGGGAAGGGGGAGGACAGACTAGCTTGAGACAATCCTCACTGTTACTGTTATTGGGGTGATCAGGGCTGTCACCTTTGGAGGAGGGCTGGTGCTGTTCCATTCTTATTTGTTTCTGATAACAAATGTGACATGTGCCCTGTATTTTGGGGCTTTGATAAAGGACTATTAAAATTGGCTATAGGGAATCTCTCCCCATTTCTCCTGCTTTTTGCAGAAGAGATCTAACAGGAGGATAGTATTCTAGTTAAGAGACCCATTAAGGGGCCAATTTTCACTATCTTCTAGGCTATATTGGAGCAAAAACTCATTCCAGAGAAGTTCTGTTTGCAAAGATCATCAGTTGGAAGGTCCTGCCAATTTGCAAGGAGGCATCATAATGGGGTGTCACTCACCAGCTTAGATTGGGTTCTGCCTATTCTAGGAAGAAGGAATAAGAGGAGAGCCAGGGATCCCAGTTAAAAGAGCCTGCAGTTCTCAAATCCATCCCAGGTGCCCATAGAACAGGAGAGCGAGAGCAGATACTCAAGGCCATCTGTCACCGTGGATTCAAGGGTGACCTCCAGGGGCCTAGACCACCAGTCATTGGACAATATTATGTCTGGAGATACCTACCAAATAAGGGAAAGAGAGAAAGAAAATGAGACAAAGAGAGCAGTGGAAATAGGGCAGTAAGAATGAGAAGAGGACTTATTTACCAACCTGATGATTGGTACAAATTTGTTGTACCACATTGAAAGACCAGGTCCTTTCATGGTAACCAAAACTTCTCTTGATGGAAAAGCTTCTTGTTCCATTGCAGGAAAGAATTGAAGGACCTAACTAGGCAACAAGATGGTTTATTGAACAATGTTAAAGGAAGGAAAGTCAGAGCAAGTGGGTGTAGTATGTGCTGAGAGACACAAGGGTAGTCTACCTGGAGGGGTTGTTAGTTGACATCTTAAAAGTCCTTGAGCAAGGGGCAGTGAAGTGGGACACTTCATCCAGAGAGAAACTCAGCACCCAGACAATGTGTTTAGGAGAGGAACCTTTATTTCCGGCTGGCCGGGGGCCTCCTCCAACAGTATGGAAAGAAGCGACCCCCGGCTTTCCGCGGTGGGTTTTTATAGGGAATTTTAGCAGGGTCAGCATGATAAGGCAACTTTTCTTTGTGTTCAGATATCAGATTAGTTGATTAAAACAAAGCATTACTTTTCTTGAGCCAGAAAGGGTGAGGTGCAGCTTCAATTGTCCATATCCAGCAGAGCAAGCAAGCAAGCAATATTACAGAAGCCAATTTTGCGATTAACATCGGTGTCAAGGGGGTCTGGGTTAATCTTTACTAGGGGTGGGTTTTGCCATCTCCATGGTGGTGTGATGGGCCAGGCATGGATGCATATCCGGGGTATTGTTTTAAGCAGGTTTTGTGGGCCTTAGGAACTTCCATCAGTGTTACTATGATTAAAAATCTCCATTACAGCAGTAACTATATAAGTGTTGTTTACATGACCGTAGGCTTCTATCTCTTGCAAGCATGTCCTTTTTTCTGGAAATATCATAACTTGCCTCAGGTCTCTAGATAAGTGAACCTCTACCTGCCCCAGGTTTCTAAATATCTGATTCTCCACATGCAATAATAAATCAGGGAAAAGTGGAGAGGTCAGTTAGGGGTATCATTCTGGAGGGAGTTTAAAGTGAATCAAACTGCCAAATTAATTTCCTGATTCACTTCTACATTGGTGACTTGCTTATCCAGTAAGATGTCCAGACAGGGGGCTTGAGATATTTCTCTCTTTGAAGCTTAAAAGCATTTTTAGCCTGGCATGCCAACAAGTTAGGAAAAACCTGATTGTTAAGCTTTTATACCAAGAGAGCCACAGAAAGCTCAATTATCATGCTTATCTCTCTTGCTGGGGCCCTAGAACCTCAGACAGTCAGACTTCTTCATGGATGCCTTTGTCTTTAGTAACTACTGGGCTGCCAAGATGATAAGAGCGATAGTGGATTCTTTTATCCTCATGTGTCTTTGAAAACAATTCCTGAGACACTAGGTTTTCAAAGTGAGAGTTTATGTTTTTGTGGAATCAAAGGAGCACATGGCCTCATGATCAAAAATTGCCTTGTGAATCTGCAGAAATTCTAATATTTTATAAAATCAGGGTGCTAATGAATAATTAGGGTGAAGCTGGACAGATTTTTTCATTAATAAACATTAAGGGTTTGAACAGGATGTGGCTTTGTAGGTGTGGTAACAAGCCAGGTTCATTCACAGGGACTATTACAAATGTTTTTTTATGGATATTAAACAGAGGTAGACAGGGCTATTACCATCCCACTATTAAGCATAACAGAGAGAGTCTCTTTAGATAAACAAGGGTAAGGTAATCTAGAATTATCATATCAAAGGTTAGCATACACAAGAGGGAGGTTAGTGGTGAGACAGTTCTAGTTAGCTTAAATAATTTCAGATATTAACCTTTTGATATTTTATAATATATAAGCATCATGTAATGATTTTGTAATCATAATTTTTTGTTTTTCTTAACACTCCTTTAAAAGTTTTCATTTTAATTACCTTTTTGGTGGTTTTATAGGATAGCTACAAAATCCAAAAGGAATCTGCAACAGTTCTGCCTGAAGCAAAAATACAGACTCACTCTGTCCTTTTCTTAGAGCATTTATTTTTTTAACACTTTTCATTGTAAATTCTTTATCTGTCCATTTGAGATGTATGTAAATCTTTTAAAAGCTAGATAAGCCTCTTGACATTTTTACAATGAGAAATGTTTTTTTAAGGACTTGGGAACCATTTCTTTGAAATATAATCATTAGAGAAGATTTTCCACAGTTTCTGTGGGAAAGTAGAGGACTAATAGATTCAGGCACTTGGTTCCAAGTTACATATACCTGTTGTTAAGTTCTGAGAAGTTTATTTTCTTCTGGATAAAGGCAATTGGTAAACACAGATGACCAGCCCAATTACCAGCTGAGAAAATGGTACTGTCAAGTCCTCTGGTTATTGTTCATATATATGCACACATATGGAATAGGTTATATTTGCCTGGCTATATACAGGGCTAAAATTTCTTTCTTTCTTTGCAATCTCTTTAGTGAATGTAATTTTTGTTACATTATGGTTCAATAATTATTCACGAATAAAACTCTTGTCCCTCTTTCTACTTTTGTGGGGACTTTTTCTAAAGCAAGAGATTTTCTTTTTCATTCTGTTTACCAAAGAGTTTCTATAAGGCATTTGAGTCTGTAGACTGATATCTTTTCACTTTGGAAAACTTGGCAGTTATTGATTTGAACATTACTTCTGCCCTTTTTTCTCTTTTCTCTCCTTCTGGGATATCAATTTGCATGCATATTAGACTTTTTGACTATGCCACAGGTCTATTACACTGTCTTCTTTTCCCCCAGTTTTCCTAATTCCCCCCTTTCTCCCCTGGGCCTCATATTTATCCACCTACCACTTTACATGTCTGGTCTTCCATTGCTATTAAAATAATTGATTGTGTTCTTAAATTGAGCATTATATTGTTTAATTTGTTTAAGTACATTCAGTATCTTTTTAAAATATATTCCAAATATCTATTGCAATCTGAATATTTTATTCTATTTTTTCATTTTTTCTATTTTCTGAACATATGAATAAAATGAATTTATGATCCTTGTCTGTTAAATACAGGTCTGAATATCTACGGTTTTACCTCTACTGCCTTTTATTGGTCTTGTAGCCTTAATTATTTTCATACCTATTTTTTGTTTTGAATAGCAGGCATTTCTTTTACTTACATAAGTTGTAGGTCTACAGAAAAATCATGGAAAAAATAAAAAGCTCTCATAGACCCATACTTATTGTTAACATTTTGTACTAAAATAGTACCTTATTAAAACATTAAATAATATAATAATTGTTCTATTACCTATAGTCCATAGTTCACATTAAGCTTCATTGTTTGTGTTGTACAGACCTAATATTGTTTTTTCTTTTTTAATTTTTCAGTCTAGTAACATGGATATCATCCAAAAGTTCACAATATAATACTACCATCACCACCATCAACTACGAAAATTTTGCATTATCCCAAACAGAATTTCTGTACTAATTATACCTTAACTCCCCATTCCCTACTCCCACCTGGGTCCCTGGTGTACAGTAATCTATTTTCTGATTCTATTAATTTGTTTATTCTAGTTTTCATATAGGTGACATCGTAAATTTGTCCTTTAGTACAAATTATTATTTCACTCAACATGATGTCTTCAAGGTAATCCATGTTCGGGCATCTATCAGATTTCATTATTTTTAAGAGCTGAAAAATATTCTATTATATGTACATATCACATTTGTTTATCCATGTATCTGTAGAAGGACACTTGGTTTACTTCCATCTTTTGGCAATTGTAAAGAATGTCAGTATGAATATCAGTGTGCAAATATCTGTTCAAGGGGGCTTTCAATACTTTTGAAATACTTTTCATAATGTACTCTGTACTAACTTTCTGAGAAACTGCCATATTGATTTCTACAGTGGCTGCAACATTTTACATTCCCGACTACAATGCACGGGGGTTCCTAATTCTCCACATCCTCTTCAACACTTGTGATTTTTCATTTTATTAATATTAGCCATTCCGGTGGGTGTGAGATAATATTGTATAGTGATTTTTTATTTGCATTTCTTTAATAGCTCATGATGTTGACCATCTTTTCAGGTGCCTTATGATCACGTATATATCTTTTTAAATAAAAGTCTATCAAGTATATTTCCCATTTTTAATTGGTTGTTTCTGGCTTCATTGCTGATTTGAAGGAATTTTTTTAAATTCTAGATTTTAAACCACATTAGATATCTAGTTTCCAAACATTTTCTGATTCTGTAAGTTGTTCACTTTTATGATAAAGTCCTTTTATGCACAAGAGTTTTGATTTTGATGAAGTGCCATTTATCTATTATTTTCATCTTTTGCTTATGTTTTTGATATAATATCTAAGAAACCATTGCTTAACACAAGTTCCTAAAGATGCCTCCTTACTTTTGCTTCTAGGAACTTTTTATATTTAAGTCTTTGATGCAATTTGTGTTGACTTATGTATATGGTATGTGGTAAGACTCTCTGTTCATTCTTTTCATATGGATATCTGGCTTTCCCAGAACCATTTGTAAAGAGATAATTGTTTCCCAATTGAGCGGGCTTGGCTTCTTTGTCAAAACTCAGTTGCCTATAGATGTGAGAGTCCATTTCTGAACTCTCAATTTGATTCCATTTGTCTGTATGTCTGTACTTATGCTGGTAGTATGCTACTTGGACCATTGTAGATTTGTAATAATTTCTAAATTGGGAAGTATGAGTCACCAACTAAGTTCTTTTTAAAGATGTTTTTGACTATTTGGCAGCCCTTAGCCTTCCACATATATTTGTGATTGCTTTTTATAATTCTTTCAATAAGGTTACTGAAATTTTGATTTGGGTTACATTAAATCTGCAAATTGTTTATAGTTAGAGTTGGCATCTTGTCAATATTTAGGCATCCAATATTTCAACAGGCTTTCCACAAACACCGTGGCCCAATCTCCACTCGCTCTGACCACTGAGGTGATAGTACTCTCCCTGGCAACAGGGTGGTAGGCCTGCCTCCTCTAAGTGACTGAGCAGATGGACATCTCCATCATGCTCAACATAGACCCACCTTTCCACACAGATGGGTGGGCCTGCTCTCTTAGCCTAAGGTGATTACTTCAGTCCAGACTTCTGCTTTCATGGTTCTGCTGCTGAAGTCATTCTTCCTTCAATTTTTTTCTTCTCTATCCCTTTCAGTCCAGGCTGATAGTGTTTCTGCTGATACAAATTTCACAGACGACCTTGGTGATTTTGCATGCAATTCACAGATATCCAAATTGTCAAATAGAAGGACTTTGTACAGACCCTTCCTGCATAACAGTATTACCAATCCTGACTTACAGAGAATTCACTGAAATTATCCACAATGAGTTAAGCCCTCATAGGGTGGCCTAATCTTCAGGAACTCTCACTCTGGAGGCTCAGGAAGGTCCCAGATAGAGCTGCTCTGGCCTTAGTGTCAGAGTACACTATTTGAATGTGATCAGCATTTTTCAAATAATAAATTTCTGGTTTATTTGTGCCCAGGAGCACAGTTCTCAGCATATCCTTTTCCTCTCTCATTTCTTTTAAAGCTGCAATAGGAAACTAGGCTGCACCTTCCACACTTAGCTTGGAAATCTCCTCAGCTATAGATTCAAGTTCATCACTTGCAAGTCCTTCCTTCCTTCCACCATCAGAACTCAGTATTACAAAGATTTCTGCCATTTTCAAACAAGGTTCTGCTTTCCTGCATTTTCTGATAACACATTCATCATTTCCTTCATAGTTCTCATTAGAAGAAACTTTAGCATTATATTTCTACCAACAGTCTTTTAAAAGTCATTTAATCTTTTTCTTTCAGTCACCTTTCAATTCTTCCAGCCACTTCCCATAATCCAATTCCATAGCTCTTTCCAAATGTTTTGGTATATATAGCAGTACCTCTGTTTCTTGGTGCTAAACTCTGTTTTAGTTTGCTGGCTGCCAAAGCAAATAACATGCGATGGGTTAGCTTAAACAATGACAATATGTTAGCTCACAGTTCTTAGGCTAGATAACTGCAAAATCATGGCATCATCAAGGAGTTGCTTTCTTCCAGAAGACTGGTGAATTCTGGGACTGGCTGCAGTGATCCTCATCTTTAGATTTTCTGTCTTTGGCCATGCTCATGGTGGTCTCTCTTGGCTTAACTCTTCTCTTTTGGGGTCAGTCGACTTTCAGCCTCTGGCTGCAAACCCTTTATGGCTTTCCCCTTATCAGTCTGAACTTCATTCTGTTTATAAAGGACTCCATCTGTAAGATTAAGACCCATTTAGAGAATGGCTCTGGAAGGGGGGGCAAGATGGCGTTGGTGTAGGAGGGCGCACACTGCAAGCTCCC
>JAKSZT010053891.1:791472-884142 GCA_026826555.1 Tolypeutes matacus
TTAATTTAGGGTTCACTATTTGTGTAGAGTAATTCCATGGACTTAAAAAATATATATTTTGTTATCTTCCTTCCAATGTAGCATTTCTCCCTTTTAATCATATACAGATCTATATTTAATGTTGTTAAATATGTTCACAATGCTGTGCTATGTGGTGGTTAGGCTAATGTGTCGATTCAGCCAGGTGATTGTGCTCAGTTGTTTGGTCAAACAAGCACTGGGATAATTGTAATAAAAGGGCATTTGTGGACTTCAGTCATCAGTGAGTTTATTGCATAGATGGGTGATTACATCTACATAAATTGCTGTCAGCAATGAGTGATGTTTTATAAACAGTTGAATGCCTTAAAAGGGGAAGTGATTTCAGCATTCAGAGAGAATTTTCCAGGTCATCTTTGGACAGCCAACATCTCCTGGGAACTCATCAAGGACCTTAATCGGACCTTCACTGGAGCCCTTGGTTTGCAGCATGCCTGTAGAATCTGGATTTGTGCACCCCCACAGTCATAGGAGAGAATTTTATAAAACCTCATACTATTTACAAATATTTCCTGTTGATTCTGTTTCCCTAAAGAACCATGACAAGTGCATGCTACCATCACTATGAACCATTAACAAAACGTATCCTTCATTCCAATTAGGAATCCTGATATATTAAGCACTTTCCCATTCCCTTTTCCCACTTCATCTCCAGGTAAACTATATTCTAAATTCTGACATTATTAGTTTGCACATTCTAATTGTTTCTTGTCAGTGTGGTCACACAATATTTGACCTTTTATGTCTGGCTTATTTCACTCAACCTGATGTTTTCAAAGTTCATCCATTCTGTTGCATGTATCAGGACTTCATTCCTTTTATGATGGAATAATATTCCATTTTCTGTATACTGTACATTTTATTTATCCTTTCCTTGGTTGATGAACACTTGGGTTGCTTCCATCTCTTGGCAATTGTGAGTAATGCTGCTGTGAACATTGGTGTGCAAATATATCTTTGGGTCCCTACTTTCAATTCTTTTTGGTATATACCTAATAGTGTGATTGATGGATCATGTGGTAATGTTCTACTTAGCTTTCTCAGGAACCACCAAAATGAAGTCTTCCACAAAAATTGTACCATTTTACATTGCCACCATCAATGAATGAGTGTTCCTATCTCTCCACATCCTGTCCAATACTTTTTAATTTTCATTGTTTTTAATAGCAGCCATTCTAATGCGTGTGAAATAGTATCTCATTGTGGTTTTGATTTGCATTTCCTGGATGGCTAATGATATAGAACATTTTTTCATGTGCTTTCTGGCCACTTTGTAAATCTTCTCTTGGGAGATATCTGTTCGTATTTTTGCACCTATTTCATTTGGGCAGTTTGTCTTTTTGTTGTTTACTTGAAGACCCAGTTTTACCAGCACCATTTGTTGAAGAGACAATTATTTCCCAATTGAGCTGTCTTTGCCACCTTATCAAAAATCAGTTGGCCATAAATGTTAGGGTTAATTTTGCACTCTCAATTCTGTTCCAATGGTCTATATTTCTATGCTTGTGCTAGGACCATGCTGTTTTGATTATAGTGGCTTTGTAATATGATTTAAGATCAGGAAGTGTGAGTTCCAACTTTATATTTCTTTTATAAGATGGATTTAGCTAATTGGGACCCCTTACCTTCCATATAAATTTAACAATTGGTTTTTCTATTTCTGCAAAAAGATTGATTGAGTTTTGATCAAGATTGCATTGAACTTATAAGTTGTTTTGAGTAGTATTGACACCTTAACAATATTTAGTCTTCCAGCCCAAGAACAAGGAAGGTCCTTCCATTTATTTAAGTATTCTTTATTTTCTTTAAACAATGTTTTTTAGTTTTCTTATATCCTTGGGTAGATTTATTCCTAGATATTTGATTCTTTTAGTTGATATTATGCATGGAATTTTTTTCTTGATTTTTTTCTTTCAATTGTTCATTGCTTGTGTATAGAAACACCACTGATTTTTGGGTTTTGATTTTTGTACCCAGACATTCTGCAGAATTCATTTATAAACTCTAGGAAATTTGCTGTAGGTTTTTCTATATATAGGATAATATCATCTCAAATTAGGTAGGTTGTACTTCTGCCTTTCAAAGTCGGATGCCTTTTGTTTCTTTTACCTGTCTAATAGTTCTAGAAAGAACTTCCAAAATAATGTTAAATAACAGTGATGGTATTGCAACCTTGTCTTGTTCTTGATCTTAGAGAGATAGTTTTCTGTCTTTCACCACTGGGTTGGATGTCAGCTGTGGGTTTTTGGCATATGACTTATTTGTATTATGGAAGTTTTCTGCTCATCCTAGTGTTCTGTTTTTTATCAAAAAAGGGTGATGTATTTTGTCAATTGCCTTTTTAGAATCAAATGAAAAGATCACGTGGTTTTTAATTTCATTCTGTTAATGTGGTGTATTACATTAAGTACATTTCTTACGTTTAACCAACCTTACATACCATGGATAAAACCCTCATGTTCATGGTGTATAATTCTTCTAATGTGCTTTTGTATTTGGTCTGTGTTTTGTGAAAGATTTTTTCATTTATATTTATAAGAGATAATGTTCTGTAGTTTTCTTTTCATGTGGTATCTTTTTCTGGCTATGCTATGTGAATGATATTGACCTTGTAGAATCAGGGAGTATTACAGTCTCTTTAATTTTTTGGAAGAGTTTGAGCAGAATTGGAGTTAAATTTTATTGGAATGTTTGGTAGACATCCCTTTGAAGCTATCTGGTCAAGAGCTTTTTTTCTGTTGTGAATTTTTCATTACTTATTCAATACCTTAATTAGTAATTGGTTTGTTTAGATCATCTATGTTTTCTTGAGTCAATGTAGGTAGTTTGTGTGTTTCTAATATATTTTTTTCCATTTCATCTAGGTTGTCTAATTTATTAACATCCAGTTGTTCATTGTATCCTCTTACAGTACATTATATTTCAGCACAATCAGTGGAAATGTCCCCCTTTTCATGTCCAATTTTCATTATTTTTGTTCTTTCTCATCTTTTCTTTATTAGTCTAGCTAAAGTTTTGTCAATTTTAGTGATCTTTCCAAAGAAGCAAATTTTGGATTTGATTATTTTGATCTTTGTTATGCCTTCCTTCTGCTTGCTTTGTGTATTGTTTGCTCTTCTTTTACTAGTTATTCCAGTTTGGAGGCTAGGTATTTTATTTGAATCTTTCTAATTTTTAAAAGTAAACACTTAAGAGTTATACATTTCCCTCTCAGCACTGCCTTCACTGCATCCCATGTTTTGGCATTTTGTATTTTCATTTTTACTTGACTTGAGATATTTCCTAATTTAGATTCTTATTTTTTCTTTAGCCAATTGGTTGTTGAAGAGTATGTGTTTAATTTCCACATATTTGGGGGATTTTTCCTTTCTCCCCTCTGTTATTGATTTCTAGCTCATTCCATTATTGTTGGAGCATATCTATAGTATGATTTCAATATAACTTTTTAATTTATTGAGGCTTGTTTTGTGATGCAACATATGGTCCATCTTGGAGAATGATCCATGTGCACTTGATAAGAATGTGTATTCTGTTTTTGTTGTGTGCAGTAATCTATATGTCTGTTAGGTCTAATTGGTTTAGTGCATCATTCAAGCCCTGTAATTCTTTATTGATTTTATGACTGGATGGTTTATCCATTATTGATAGTGGTGTGTTAAAGTATCATATTATTAATGTAGAGTTGTCCATTTCTTCCTTCGTATCTGTCAGTATTTGCTTCCTATATTTTGGGGTTCTGCTGTTTGGTGCATATATATATTTATAAATGTTACATCTTCCTGTTGGACTCTCCCCTTTATGAGTGTATAATAACCATCTTTGTTTCTTGTAATAGATTTTTATTTAAAGCTTACTTTATCCATCATTAAGGTAGCCACCCCAGGTCTCTGTTGGTTACTACTTGCTTGGTATATTTTTTCAATCCTTTCATCATCTACCTAGTGGTTTCTTGAAATTAATCTTAAGTCTCCTGCAGACAAGACATAGTAGAGTCATGCTTTTTATCTATTCTGCCAATCTCTCTGCCTTTTGACTGAAGAGTTTAATACATTTACATGTAAAGTCACTACTGATAATGCAGGAATTTCTTCTGTAATTTGCTTTTTAGCCTTGTATGACTTATTCTAGTTTTGCCCCTCATTTTCATTAACACTGACTTTTATATTTAGTTTCTTTTTGTGTTATAGCATATTGAGTGACTTCTAATTTCTATCTGGATATATTTTTTCATCTGTTATCATTATGGGTACTCAGTTTATATTTACCATCACAATAGCCAGCATAAGATAGGTTGTGGTTAGACCTGAAGTGACCATAAACAAATGTAAATTTGTCAAAGATTACCATTACAATAGCTGAAGTCTAGGATAAATCCACCCAGTTATGGCATTTTCAGATATTATCCTTCTGCTGTTTTATACTATAACCACATCTATAAATGATCTTAACTCTTAGTGACAGTTTCTAATAAGTTTCCACTTAAAAATAATTTGGGGACTTCCATTTATGAACTAATTAACTAAAACAATTTTATTAGTAACAGCTTTGCTTAGTTTTTCTACTTTCCCTGCATTTGAACTAATTCCACTTGTGAAATATGTGTCAATTCAATTGCAAGATGTATTGACATTTAAAGACACATTTTTAAATTACCTTTCACTCTTACCTAATTTGTAACAGGTGAAACCCAAATTTGATTTACCAGTTCCTGGACATGAACAGACTAAAAAAGTTAAAGCAAGCACAGATTAGAAAAAAGAATTCTACATATTTAGGTTAGCTTAGGGAAAGACTTGACTTCAGAATCACCTAGATGCAAAGCTCCTAGTGTCTGTCCACAGCAAACTTTGCACAGGGCCCTCCAGCTTAGTTCCTCCAGGAAAATCCCAGGGCAGCTTAGGGGTCTAGAGAAGCCTGTCCCAGATGAGACATGAATTGGGGCTGCTCTGGGGGCTGTACCAGAGCAAGGGGTAAAGCCCTGTGAGAGCTTTTTTCACTGGAAGGATTGGAGTGTTACAAGGGAATAGGCAGGGAGCTAAAAATAGTCAGGAACCTTTTAATCTTAACACATTTCCTCATCCCTTTAAGGAGACTTGGCCAAGTGGTCTCTGCCCCTCAGATCTGTCTGTCCTCTGCTTCTCTCTTACCACAGATTTAACCAGAAGTCAAGGTCCCATACAAAGCTGACTCTTCGCCATAATGTGGCCAGGTGCTGTGGCAGGAATAGTTTAACTTCTTTATTTTTAGACCATCAGTAGGCAGGTTGTCCCAATTTCTGAGAAGGCAACCCAATAGGGAGTCTGCTGAAATCCTGGAAGAGCCACCCGTTATTCCAGGGGAGGATAATACACGTTCATCAGTCTGGATGCCATCCCACCACTAGACTTGACTAAATGGATTGCTCGCCTAGCCAGTGCCTGGAAATTGGGAAGCCCTGCTCACTGTCCCCACATTCCAGGGTTTGTGACCTTATGCCTGTGGGCATCCCAGATCCTTTGAAGTCTTGTGTGCATCTGGGTCTAGTTCCCACACTGAACACCCAAGTTGGGCTGATCCTAGGAAAGGGGCTGGCTAGGGAGTTTTCTTTTGCCTATTTTGCAGATATCTAGGAGAGAGCTCACCTCATGGTGCCTCCCAGGGTGAGTTCTGCATTTAAAGCTAACATTAAAAGCCCATTAAAAAGTAGAGACTAATAGTCCTGTGATTTGCCAGGAAACAGCCTCAGGACCACCAGGGCTGAAAAGGAGCAAAGCCTCAAGGCCCTATGTAGTGTGGGACTCATGCCTCACTAACAAATGCATTTTCAGTTTCTAAGGCATTCTAAAGCATCTCAGAAACCCAAAATGAGGACAGCAGAAGTTGAAAAATGCTTCTAATTAAAAGGAGTTAAATGGTGGTCTAAGGAAATGATACAATGGATGATAACCATTCTGAACTCAGAGAGGGTCTGGTAAACTCCTGGCAGACTACTGCTCAACTTACACCACATGCCCAGGCAAGTCTCAAGGATGGTTTCACCCACCATCCAGAACTTCCTTGGAAATACTCAGCATGGGGGCTTGCCCCTACCACCTCCAAGGAGGGAACCTGAAGTCTGGGCAGACTGAGTTTTTTATGTCCTGTGGGAGTCTATCCAGGAACTCCTTTAAAATGGCAGAACCAAAAGAGGGCACAGATAGGCCTTAATTAAAACTCACCAGTCTCTGGTGGGGGTCGGGGAGTACCACTTGCCTTTCTCTTGCCTGGCTTGCCAAATGAAGTTGGGGAAGTTTTGGATACCTCTAGGTTCTTCGCTATGTTGTGTAAAAGAATTTAAGGACATGTGAGTTTAATTAGGCCAGTAAAAAGAATTTATTGGGAAATGAGGGTAAAGAACAGAGCTTGCTGAGATATGGGAGAGAAAGATGGAAATGCCCACTGAGATTTGGTGCAGGCTCCTCTAGGCAGAGAGAGTGAACTTTGATTTGTGTGGTTAGCTTTTAAGATATGAGGGGAGGGGCTCTAGCTGTTATTGGTTACCCCACGAATGATTGGGGCCAATTGTGAAGCCTGTTTGGAATATCCAGAGCTAAGGGGAAGCCCCAACTGGGACCTCATGGTCAGGGTCAAAGTCTTGACAGGGTCTCATGGTCATGTTGTCTGATGGCCAAAATGTCTGTTAATCATGCTGTTTATCGGCCATGTTGTCTGTCATCTATGTTGTCTGTTGGGCCAGCCACATTCCCCCTTTTACTATGCTAACCTGCTTCACTCAAAATATTGAGAAAATTATTGTAACTTAGAATTGAATATGAAGCAAAATCATTATTTAAGAATTGAAGTTTAAAGGCATTTTAGTAGGAAAAAAATAGCTAAATGAATCAGTTCTTCAAAAACACCTCTAAAAAAATTAATTAATTAATTAAAAAAAACCAAAAAAACACCTCTAATGAGGAAAAATATAAGCCAAAAATTTAAGAGACATTTGCAGGCAGAAATGTTAGCATAGGCTTTAGGTAAAAAATCTCCTGTGAAGCCATTAGGAATGGATAAATAACCTACTTAAATTGAGCTGTTGGCACAGTGCAAGAAACATCTAAAAATGAATTTCAACCTCATTACTAATTTGGAAAAAGCAATTACACAACTATAAAGAAAGTCATTTTTGAAAAGTGAAATCCACACCATCACATGGAAATCAGCCAGATGGGATAAAAAATATGAAAAACATGTACTTGATTTTAATTGTAGAATCAACAAATTGGGAAGAATAACAAACCTGTAGACAGGGAAGAAGAGACATACAGGAAAGTAAATTTGGCATTTGCTCTCATTTTTCCTTGAGAATAACTCATTCAGAAGCAATGCCTGAGAAATGGAAGAAGTGATCAGTGTTTTTGGTTGCTTTATTGGTCCAGAGAGATAGGATTATAGCCTAGGGCCCTCACAGGTGCCTTGGTGAACACTACTAGCTCTGAGTGGAGAAACTGTGGTAGGTTGACTCAAAGATTCAGCTTCAAAACTTCTGATTTACAAGTCTAGACTGAGATGCTTCTAAGAGACTCTGGCACATGGAAGAACTAAAACTTAAATAACTCTAGAGGAAATATGATCATCTTAGACCACATACATAAAATAAATATAAATAAAATGAAAATGTGTTTGTGCATATGTGTGTGTATACACCTCAGTCCACTGACAGGACCTGGATATTGATCCCAGTAAAACTGAGCACATATAACATCCAGATCTTGGCTCTGAAAAAAACCCTTCTCTGCTATCAAGAATCAGGACTCCTTGCAGAAATGGTTGATTTCAAGGATGTTGAAGGGAAAGCACAAAATGAGCATGGAATATTTGTAGTGTGAGGAAGTAAAGAAGTCCTCAAAAATTGATGAGAGCATTTAAAAAAGACATAGGAAGAAATTCAAAGGACTCTACATTGGCCAATCCTGGGGCAATTAGAGCATCAAAATAAATAATGTCATTAATGAGTAAAATTGGAAATTATGAATTCAAAATGATAATGTGTTTAATTAAAAAGTTGCAGCTCAATGATGGTGAAGATATTAACACCATATTCAAAATACCTGACCACAAAATACTTGTTGATTATGAAGATAAAGGAGTAGATTTCTAACTGAGCAGCCTATCAATCACCACATGAATCAAGATATCAAAGAAAACATCAACAGCAATATAATGTGATACCTGATAGGACTCAATGGGAAAGCTGCCTAATTTCTGTGATATTCCTGACAAAAGTGAATAAATTCAGGAAGAAATGCCAAACAATCAAAAATCAAAGGATATTTA
Source organism: Tolypeutes matacus (assembly GCA_026826555.1). NCBI lineage: Eukaryota > Metazoa > Chordata > Mammalia > Cingulata > Chlamyphoridae > Tolypeutes > Tolypeutes matacus. Next base: position 799,807 of record JAKSZT010053891.1, read on the forward strand.
TATTCAGTTGTAACAAAGTCCCAACATTCATGAAACTTAAGGATAGACTGAGTAACTGTTTCAAATTACAGGACCTAAATAGTCATGTCAATTAAATGAAACATGCAGTTCTAAAAAGTATCCTTTTTATTTTAAAACAATTTTGAGATTCTGGTAAAATTTGATAGGATTAGAGAATAAGAAGCAAGTAATATATGTTAAGCTCTAAATATTGATGGCTGTCTTGTGGTTATGTAGACAATGTTCTGTATATTGTAACCATTACACACTACATATATTGTGCAAGACATTGGGCATTTTATGGTTTGAGAAAAAAAAATTCTTTCTCAATATATGTAAATTTTCTTTTAGTTAAGGTTGTTTCAAAATTAAAGTAAACAGGAATCATTTAATTACTTACTCCCCATTTTGTGGGTAGGCAAAAATGAAGTTAATGGAATCTTATTATATTGCCTAATGGAAGCAAGTGAAAGATTCCTGTTTAAGGTAATTTTTATTATATATTTTTTAATTGCACTTAAGATTACATAAATGTTACATCAAATATATAGGGGATTCCCATATACCCCATCCCTTCACTCTCCCGTACTTTCCCCATTAACAACATCTTTCATTAGTTTGGTACATTTGTTACAATTGATGAACACATATTGTAGCATTGCTACTAACCATGGGCCATACTTTACATTTTACTTTACACTGCACAGTTTTATAGGTTTTGACAAAATGTATAATGGCCTCTATCTGTCATTGCAATATCTTGCAGTACAATTCCAATATCTCCCAAATACCCCATAGTAAACCTACTCCTCCCTCTCCCTTCCCTCAGAAACTTTAGTAGCCACTGCCTTTATATCAATGATACAATTTCTTCCATTGCTAGAATAATAATGAGTCTATTTTAGTAAATAGTTGCATTGCCTCTTTATGTTTGGTTATTTCTCAATCTTGAGAATATTGGGATGGTGATACCAACTCTGTTTCTGATTGAGAAAGGGCTTAGATCTCTTGGGGCAGATGGATGGACCTGTCTTGCTTGCAGTTGTAGATACTCTTTGGTTTTGGGGATAGGCATTGTCCATCATCATCCTTTTGTTAATTGTCCTGTACATGTCCAATGAATTGAAGAGCAGGTGTTGCAACTCTGCTGAGATTCAGTGCTCAACTGGCATATGAACAGCTGGAAGATTTAAGTTTCTGGGACATATATTTAATGAATATAGTACTAGTTATAAGTTCAAATAAAAGGGACAGAAGAATCATATGTAGAGAAACTGTAAATGAATCTAACTCTGCTACATTGGGGAGCATATATCACAAAGTAAAACCCACTGACAGGGTGCTGATTCCTGAAAACCCTGTCAGTGGGTTTTACTTTGTGATATATGCCCTATTTATATGTCTAGATGTCTCCAGAGCCCTCAGAAGTCCCACTGTTTGAGGTACTGTTTACTGTGGCGTTCAATGAGATCTTGCTGAGATTTGCATAAGCATAACCTCTGGAATGACCTCTCGACATACTTTTAAATCTCTTACTTAAAAACTCATTTGGGTCAGGTCTTTTTTCAAATGCTTCACTAGTTGGCACGTGGTAATAATCTTTAAGTGCCATGGAGGCTTAACCTTGGGAGTCACAGCCCATGCTGAGGAGAAGGTAGTGTGTTTATATGCTGAGTTTGACTTAGAGAGAGGCCACATTTCAGCAACAAGGAGGCTTTCAGGAGGTAACTCATAGGCAATATAAAATACTAGACTAAGCTATAGTATCATAAGAAAAAGCTTCATATGTATATCAAGAGCCTGGCATAGTGGTCTGTCCTTCTTCACTAGGCACTGCCAATATACTCTGGGATTCTTGCCACTCTTTTAGAGAATGTAGCAGCACTTCCTAAGATAGGAAGTCAATATTTTGTCAGTTATTGTGTTGGTCACTACCCACAGATACAATACCCCATGTCCACTTGGACATATTTATATTCCTTAAAAACATGCCCCAGCTGCCCCCTCCCCTCAAAACTGTGGTAAACACTAATTTTCAAATTCTGAAGAAGAAAGTTCATAGTTACCTGCAATAATATTGAGGGCTTGGCATAATGGTTTGTTCTCTTTTATTAGGTACTGCTTATATTCTTGAGAGATTCTTTGCCCTACTAATTGAGAACATAGCAGGACTCCACAGGATGAGAATTTAATATTTTCTTATTTATTGTGTGGGTCTCCACCCACTGAGATAACACACTATGACATGATAAACACTGTCATAGTTCATAGAAGCATGCCCCAGGTTCACACTATCCCATATAACTCACAGCCCTGACACTCTGCTGTGAGATTGCTCATATATTGTCAGATTAGTGGACTATCTGAAATCCTTCTTGGTATCCCTCATAGAGTTTTAACAATTTTTGTTTCTCTTTTGGGAGAATGTCCCTTTAGCTTTGTATTTAAAGAAATTCACAGTGCAATTTTTTTTTGTACATAATTGGATGCCCAAAATAACAATCTCCAGAAGAAATTCTTTTCTTTTTCCATTAAAAAAAAATAATTCTCTAGAGTCTTTTTTGAGCAAAATGATAAAACTATAGCTTTTGTTATATGCAGTAATTCTTTAGTACAATGTTGGGGTTCCTTTCATCTGCAAGCTTTCCAAAGTGTTCTCTTAAAGCAACATTTTTAAAAAAGAATTTTTATGAATGAGGTAATTTTATCAGGTTTACTTTTTAAGGGTAGAAAACAGAAAAAAATTATGTGGCATTAGAAGGATTCTAATTGAATTATCTGTAACTTTTAGACCTGTGATTTTATTTATTGTGAGTGAAAATGTGAAATATGAACAGCAGAATATAATTTCCAGATAGCCTCTCTTCTTTGAATCTTTTTCAAGAAATGTTATGAAATTAAATTTTGAAACAAAATGCAAATGCTAAATGTTTCAATAAAATGCTTTTAGAGAAAAAAGATATCAATATACCCTGAATATGGTAAGTTACTTTAGTTTATAAATATCTAGATCATAATGATGGGGTCAAGAACAAGTCAGGTAATTACCATTGACAGCTAAATTTTCAGATATTTTCTATTTTTAGAGAGATGGAGAACTCACTGCAGGAATGAGTATAAAGCATATCCTGACAAATTTTTTTACTATACACAACATTTCAGGAAATGTTGAAGAGTAAGAATAGTGACAATCTATTCTGAATATTCTTAAGAAACCATCATCTGGACTTGTCATTTGGATATATGAAATTAGTAAAAATTGTTTGACTCCTGGAAAATTTGATTCCCATTGGGAGTAGAGTAATATTGGGGGATGAATAGGTAAGAGTGCAGCTACCAATATTTGGTAAATAAATGTTTATGTAATCAAGGCATAGAACTAAAATTGCAAATTATCTCTTACTTCTGGTATTGAGATTTACCCTAATCAACATTTTAAACATATGAAACATCTTTGTGCTTTCCAAAAGTAGGGGTAAATACAAGGAAATATTACACATAAAGTATTGTCAAAAACACTTGGAAATAGGAGCCCTAAGATTCTGTTAAAAAGTTGTCATACAAAATTGAAACTGAAATCTTAAAAGAAACTAGATGTTCTTGGTATATTAAAAAAGGGTGAAAAATGAGAAATTCAGAAGAGACAAATAAAATTCTTACTTGTAGGAGTGAAATAAATTATTATTACCTAAATTAGATATAAATTAATAACCTAGTGGAATAATTAAACATGAAAAAGTAAGTTTTTAATAGCTACCTCATATTTAAAAATCATATGGGAAGTTAAAATTAATTTTAACTTTAAATCAATGAATATCTGGATAGCACTTCAACATGTTCATTCAAATGAAAAGCACTCTCTCCTACCACAGTCTTATATAAAGAGAAGAGTCTACTAAACATAATGTATCCAATCAAGAATATGGCCAAAAGAAAAGGAAAAGGGGGGCCTGGTCATCTACAAAGAAGTTTTGCTCATAAATTTAAGAACAATGTATTTGAAGGCCAAAATAATATAATTAGGATCATTAGTGACTATTTAATATCACTTCCAGAATTCCTAGCCTGGAGAGCTCTGCCACAGTCTTCAAGGGAGCAGCAATAGTCCTCTGAGTGCAGGGACATTGCCTGTCAAAAGAGGATGACCCACTGATGTGTTCTTTTTATTGATGACTACTCTTGTGAGTCTTTGCTCTTGTAACTGAGACTTAGCCTGCAGTTGTGGGGTGCCTAAGGGTTGCCACCTGAAAGCCTCCTTGTTGTTCAAATGTGGCCTCTCTCTAAGACAAACTCAGCATATGATTGCATTACCTTCCCCCCAATGTGGGACATGACTCCTGGGGATGAGCCTCCCTGGCAACGAGGGATTAATACCAAGTGTCAACTGGCAACACAACTGGAAAAAGACCTTGAATAAAAGGGGGAAAAAGTAAAGACAAATGAGTTCAAGTGGCTAAGAGACTTCAAAGAGAGTCGGGAGGTCAGCCCAGAGGTAACTCTTACACACACCTCAGTAAGAGCTCATAGAACATCTAAGTGCCTATCACCCCATAAAGAGGGGCTCCTGAGAGCTCTGGAGACACCCAGGTCCTATATAAGGGGGGATAGCCCCAGAGACTGACACCTTATCTATGGTCTCTATTTTGGAATCTGTGCTCTTGAGAGTGACAGAATTGGACTCAAATAAGTCCTCCCTGCACATGGTTCATCAGTCCCTTCTATTCAAACCTATATGTGATGCTGGAGTTTTTAGGTATACTTCCAGAGACTGGATGCTCTGGCCTACCTATGTGCCAGGTGTGTGTGGAATCTCAGTGGAGCTGAAACTCCTACCCTACAGCTCAATGGACTCATCCAAGTCACTTGGAAAGGAGACAATGAGGGGCAACAGCCATCCCAGGGAATGGAGAGGGCCTGCAGCTGCAGGAAGGATCATCCCACCCACCATATCCATGGGATATAAGCCCTCTTTCACTTGGAGGTGGGTTGGACATCACCATCCCAGTCCCCTCAGGATTGGGGGAAGAACTATGGACTAGAGTGGACTTGATGGTATTCTGTTGTACACATATGGTGATTCTAGCAATGGAAGAAATTATAACAATGAGGTGGAGCCAGTGGCCACTTGACACATTTGTGGCAGGGAGGGGATGAGCAGTTGACATGCAGGGGCTTCTTTGGGATTTGGAGGTTGTCCTGAGTACCATTTTGGCAATGGATGTAAGCCTTTTAAATCAGCACACACCACTCAGAACTGTGTGGGAGAGAGTGTGATCTACGATTTGAACTGTGGTCTATGGTTGGTGGCAAGGCCCCAGGATGTGTAAGTCTATTGAAGGTGGTGGGCCACACTTCTGGGAGATGTTTGTGTGGGATGTGGTGGGAGATATGGGAGGTGGGCAACATGGGAATCCCAGTGGGTTCCGTGTAATATTTTAGGTAATCTAAGCACCTCTTAAAATGTTTATATTTATATAAATAACATTTTTGTAAGTAAATGCACATATATGCATATATATTTATATATCATTTTACAAATAGTGGTATGTATTGTGAAAATCTTGATTTTTACCCACAATAAAAAGTAAATAAATTAAAAAAAAGAACAATGTATTTGAAGGCCAAAATAATATAATTAGGAACATTAGTGACTATTTAATATCACTTCCATATGAGTTGTTGAGTAACAAAATGATTTCATTGAATTTCTTACTCCTGGCTTTCAAAATCACCCTGACAATGACTTTAAGGCAATTATTTTATGTGGTCTGCACAACAACAAAGATGTAATAAATAAGACTTAAAAAAAAATCTGAATCTAAATCTAAGATCACATCTGAAAATAATTGTTTCATTTGGTTTTTCCTGGAGCTAAATTTCTGCCACGATTCACTGAGACATGGGACAATTTTACCTGTATTTTGAATAGAATTCAAAATTAAGAGTTTAAAGGGAACTGATTATGAGAAGACCTATGTGTTTTGAATCAAAGAAAATTAAAAATTAGAGGAAACAAGACAAAAGAAGAGTGAAGCACTACATGTAGGTAAAATAATTAATGGCATACATTATAGGACATTATTTAGACAGAGAAAAATGTCATTCAATATTTTTATATTTTCCATAAATTTCAAAAGACTTTTTATGAGGCAAAAAAGCATTGTAATTGGCACTTGCAAAATTGTTTAGATACAAGAATTTCAAAAAATAATTTATTAAAATTTGTGAAAAATATATTTCAAAAATAATACTTATTTTTTCTCAATTTAGAATGTGTAAGCAGAATTGACTCATTTATAAAAGATTGATGATAATTTTAATTATCCCTGAAATCCAAAATGGGGAAAAGAAACAGAGTTTAGTAGTGTCACAAAGATAAATTTGGTTTAAATGGAACAGTGAATTGGCAGATGTCTAGGTAGATCAGATCTGTAATTTTAGGTATCATATGCTTTGTCGAACAGGATAAACTATTTAAACTTGTTTACATTTCTGAATATGTTCTCTTTATTATGTTTATAGTTTCAAAATACCCTGTAATTTCTGAACTTGAAGTAATTTCGATTTAAGAAGACTGAAACTAAAATGCAGAACCAGTCCAAAGAGATAGAATTCATTCTGCTCGGACTGACAGATGATCCGCAAAGGCAAATTGTACTTTTTGTGTTTCTCTTTGTCAACTACATGTTGAGCTTGATGGGAAACCTATCCATCATCCTCCTCACCCTGCTGGATCTCCGCCTCAAGACTCCAATGTATTTCTTCCTCAGAAATTTCTCCCTATTGGAAATCTCATTGACAACAATCTGTATTCCCAGATTCCTGATAACCATAGTGACCAAAAACAAAATCATTTCTACAATGCTTGTGCATCTCAGTTATTCTTTTTCCTCCTATTAGGAGTTACTGAATTTTACCTCCTGGCTACCATGTCTTATGACTGCTATGTTGTCATCTGCAATCCTCTGCATTACCCGATCATAATGAGCAGCAAAGTGTGCTACCAACTGGTACTCACCTCATGGACAGCTGGCTTTCTGATAAACCTTTCCACCACTGGTCATGGGACTGCAACTGGAATTCTGTGCTTCCAGAGTCATTGATCATTTCATATGTGACACTTCACCTATCTTACAGATTTCTTACATGGACACTCATTTGTTAGAATTGATCTCCCTTGCTTCAGCAGTTGTAACACTTGAGGTCATATTGCTGTTAGTGATTTTTTTCCTACAGTTATATTCTCAAGACCATTCTTAAAATCCCTTCAGCTCAGAAAAGAACAAAGGCCTTTTCCACTTGTTCTTCCTACATGATTGTTGTCCCCCTTATTTATGGAATCTGTGTCTTCATTTACATGAAGCCACCAGCAAGGGAAAGAGTGACTTTATCCAAAGGGGTAGCTGTTATCTATACATCCATTGCCTTTTCATTAAACCCCATCATTTATACACTAAGGAACCAGCAAGTGAAACAAGCCTTCAAAGATATACACCAAAAGATTTTTTTTCAAAAAATAAGGAAAAAATTAAATTTTAAAACCTTGAAAAAATTTGTGTCATTTCTCCAAGTTTACTTAAGCTATCCTTTAATCAGTTAACTTTCTCAAAACACTAAACAGATTTTTCAGTATGAGTCATGCTTTTCTACTTGTCTTTATGATTGAAAGTCCTTGCTATGTTATAGAAGGACCACTACATTAAAGTTCCAATGAAAATTTAAAATTCTTTTAGTCCCTGTGATCCAGTACTCATCTCCTTGTGGGAGACTGGGTTAGGGTGAGAAGGTATTTTAATTACATGCTAATGTATTTTGTGAAAATTTACATGGCTAAATGTAATCACTTAATTATTTTCTTCAATATTTATTTATTGTAGATCTACCCAGCATCTTCAAAGACATGATTTTTGCCCCTATTAGGATGACAAATGAGGAAACAGTATAATTCATCTTAGGATAGAACTATATACAGATTTGTGTGAGCATAACAATGAACACTTAGCTCTTTTGGTGAGTGAGGAATGCAGTTCAAAATATATAATTCCTGTGAATTTTATTATATATAAGAAAGAAGCAGGAAATGGATATTAGAAAAACATACAAAAATTCTGGGGCATTAAGAAGTAGGTTTAGAGTCACTCACTTGTATCAGTAGCTTTATAATTAAGAGTGAAGACTTTTGAGTCATCTAGCCAAGGTTTAAATCAAGATTTACTTGTGAACTAACAAAAAGTCAGGGACCCCAGTCATGGAGCTGCATGGAAATGAATACTGTCAAACATGTGGATGAGTGTGTAAGCAGATTCATTGCTAGACATAACTTCCAGATGAGATCTCAGTTCAACCAGTACTTTGAGAAGTGAACCATAGAAGAGGGAAATTTTGGGCTAGTGGTTTCCTGCTATTTGAAATTCATAGCATATCCACTATAAACAATAAAGAATAACAAGAAGAACAAATAAAACTTTATAAAACATGTTCTCAGTATACATAGAAGACAGAGAACATCTAAATTTTTATTTATCTATTAGTAGTAAAATAAACAACTTATCTCCCAAGCTCTTTCCCAGTCCTACCACATAGAAGGCAGTTAGGGGAAAGCTGAAAAGAAGAGAGAAGCAGTTCACAGCCACTGAACCAAGATGGATCTAAAATCACCAGAGAGCAAAAGTAGACCCTAAGTTTAAAAGTGAACATTTAGGTCAGGGCCCTGAGAACAGGGAAAGGACTCATATTACCCTTGGGAGTGGAAGAACAATCCTGGACAAGAAATCTTCCCATGGAAGAAAAAAGCATTAAAACAAAGGAATACACCATGAAGGACAAGTAATAAAAGGTGAGGGGATATTTAGGATCCTGAAAAAGAAAAGAAAATACAAAACATTAATGTACAATACACTTCAATTATCCCTCCACCTACCCCCCCACCCATACCCCACATCAGCCACCAGTAAAGAAACAATACTTGTATACAGTGACACTCCTGAACTAGGATCTCATTCACCACCCTAAAATGCCAACTCTGGCAATAGAAATGGAACAGCAAAGAAGACAAGAGAAAGATTAGACAAGGAAATAGTTATCATAAAAAAAAGAAGTTAATGGCTTAGAGCAAAGGGAAGAAGTAAAGCTAATAAAAAATCAAAATCATATATTTTGGAAAAAAATAGATATACCACCATATGATTTTTCAAGAAAAAAATGGAGAAAGCATAAATATACCAAATGAGAAAGAAAGATAAGGAATAACTTTTGAAACTTTAGAAATTAAAAAAATATATATAACAAAAGTTAAGGAAAGTTATTTTTATAATGCAATGAAAATAAAATTGAAAATATAATCATATGGCTGATATCTTTTTTAATTTAAATAGCCCAATAGAGATATGAAGCTTATACAAAACTATTTATGAAGAAGAAATTATGGGAGTTTTAAGTAAATACTCCTGCACAAGCTGTATGCTCAAATGTTTTCATGGGAATTTTGTCAAACCTTTATAACATATAGCTCTAATGATCTATATGTTGATTCAGATTATTAAAATTGATAAAAAGGGTGTCAAATTATTTTTATATATCTTTGAATTCTGAGCAGATTAAGGCAGTATAGAAAAGGAAAAACATATATACATATATCACTATAACTTGTGGATATTTCAAATTCTGTAAATTAAATTCCAAAAGAATCCAAGACCCCATTAAGGAAATATGCAGTCTGACCAAGTAGGACTTATTACAGATATGTAATTTGGGGCCACTACTAGTAGACTAATGAATATCATGTATCATATTAATAATCAGTAGGAGAAAAATAAAATGATTATTCCCACAGATGAACAAAAGCCTCTGACAGAATTTAAAACTCATTTCAGATAAAATCATGAAGAAAGTGGAATTGATATTCATAACATGGAAACTTCAAGTTGGTCTTAAAGCTCAGATCTTACTCAATGTATAAATAATAGAGGTAAAAAATAAGGACAGGTTGTTCCCAACTTCTACTACTCTCTGGTATTTTAATACTCAGAAGTATTAGTAAAGAAACTACACAAGGGTATTCAGTCAGAGCCATAATTATTGGAAAAAAAATAAGATTTTCTCTGTTTATAGAAGAGGTTTTTACATACCTGAAAAACCTTAGAGAATCTATCATGAAATTAAATCAAACAATAAAATAATTTAGTAGATTAAAAGGGTATGTGTTAATGTATTGATATTAGTAGCCTTTACATAAGCAAACAATAATCAAAGAAGATTTTTCTCAACTTCAACATTACAGTTATCTGAGTCTAGATAATTTCTTGTTGAGTGGGACTGTCTAGTATATTGTAGAATATTTAGAAGGATCTCTGACCTCTATCCACTAGATGACAGTAGCAACCCCTAGGTGGTAAAAAAAAAAGAAAAAAAAAAGAAAAAAAGAAAAAAAAAGAAAAAGAAAAAAGAAAAAATACATCAACTTTGTCAAATATCCCCAGAAGGCAAAATCCCTCCTGATTGAGAACAACTGAGTCAGAGAAATTTATATATTTAATACAATCTCTCTTAAGTAAATATTGATGAGAGATAGCATGATTGTATACATAAAGCAATTCAAAAGAATTTAGTAATAAATTATTTGAATGAATAAGTGGATTTTGGTAAGTTTCTGTGGATTGTCAATATACAAATGGCATGTTGTATTTATTAATGTTTTCTTATAAAAAAATGAATAATGACTTTCAATAAATGTAATTTCCTGTGGCATAAAATGGAACCATAGAGGAATTGTTCTAATAAATCATGGGTAGTGCATCCATAGACAAAACATTGCAATATTTTAAAAAAGAATTAAATACAATATGTCAATGAGGAGATATACCTTATTCACTGACTGGAAGTCTCCATAATATAAAGATGTGACGTTTTCTGAAAATTGCTCTATAAATTCAATGAAATACAAATCAAAAAACCTTTAGTTCTTCTGTGTGCTTTTGAAGTAATTATTGATGACCTGTTTAATTAAAATGAAAATGTAAATCGCAAACACAAACAAAACAGAACAACAACAACAAAATAGCCAAGCCAATTTTAACCTAACAAAAACGAAAACAAAAATCAAAATACAAAAACATGATTCAGTTCTAGTACAAATTATGACAAATAATATGGCGGTAATTTTTAAATATTGTTGTATGGGTTAATATTATAAACTTTTAGCAATGAAATGAATATTAAATCTACTAACAGATACAACTAAATAGGTAACTCATTTTTAACAAATGTAACACTGCAGTATGAAGGGGAAATATGATATTTTTAGTAGTAGCTACTTTGTCATTTGAATATGTATAAGGACAAAATATTTTACTAATCTTAACCTTACACTAAGCAAAAAATAATTTTCAGAGAGATTACATGCAAAAATGCAAAAGGTAAGGCAATGAATGATTTATGGAAACCTTCAGAAAAAGTCTTTATGATATTGGAGGAGGTCATAATTTCTTAAACTGTGAAAATAGTCAGAACTAGAAAAAATTTTAGGAAACTTATTAGAATGTATTTAAATTAAGAAATTCTGCTCAGTAAAATGCACCAGAGTTTGAAGGAAACCCATAGAGTAAGGGAATACATATGCAAAAATATATATCTGACAAATACCTAAGCTCAATAATCAGAATACATAGAGAATGCCTATGGTTAATAAGAGAAATGCAGAAAGCCCATTTGAAACTGGGCAAGAGCTTTAACTGGCATTTCACTTGAGGATATGAATACGACCAATAAGGAAGCAGATGCTTTACAACTTCCTAAACCACGAGGGAACTGTAAATTAAAACGTATGTGACACAACTAAACAACCAGCAGAATTGTTAAAAATGAAACAAAATAATTCTAATACTAAGTGGCTGTAAGTATGTGTAAATATGTGTGAGGGTGTGAATTCAGCCAATGTTCCTATTTAACATAGTGCAAGGTTAGAAAATATTCTTGTTTTCAGCTACACCATACATGAGGCACAAGAGTGAGAAATCTATTGGGATGGTCGTTGCCCATCATTGTCTCCTTGCCAGGTGACTTGGATGAGTCCATTGAGCTGTAGGATCGGAGTTGCAGCTCCACCGAGATTCCACACACACCTGGCACATAGGTAGGCCAGAGGCTCCAGTCTCTGTAAGTACCCCTAAAAACTCCAGCATCACATATAGGTTTGAATAGAAGGGACTGATGAACCATTTGCAGGGAGAACTTATTTGAGTCCAATTCTTTCACTCTCAAGAGCACAGATTCCAAAATAGAACCCACTGATAAGGCATCAATCTCTGGGGCTATCCCCACTTATATAGGACCTGGGTGTCTCCAGAGCTCTCCGGAGCCCCTCTGTGTGGGGTGATATGCACTTTGATGTTCTGTGAGCTCCTACTGAGGTGTGCATAAGCGTTACCTCTGGGCTGACCTCCTGACTCTCTTTGAAGTCTCTTAGTCACTTGAACTCATTTGTCTTTATCTTTCCCCCCTTTTATTCAAGGTCTTTTTCCAGTTGTGTTGCCAGTTGGCACTTGGTATTAATCCCTCATTGCCAGGGAGGCTCATCCTCAGGAGTCATGTCCCACATTGGGGGGAAGGTAATGCATTCATATGCTGAGTTTGGCTTAAAGAGAGGCCACATTTGAGCAACAAGGAGGCTCTCAGGTGGCAACCCTTAGGCACCCCATAACAGTAAGCTAAGTTTCAGTTATAAGAGCAAAGACTCATAAGGGTAGTCATCAATAAAAAGAACTCATCAGTGGGCCATCCCACCCACCATATCCATGGGATATAAGACCTCTCTCACTTGGAGGTGGAGTGGACATCACCATCCCAGTCCCCTCAGGATTGGGAGAAGAACTATGGACTAGAGTGGACTTGATGGTATTCTGTTGTACACATATGGTTATTCTAGCAATGGAAGAAATTATAACAATGAGGTGGAGCCAGTGGCCACTGGATACTTTTGAGGCAGGGAGGGCATGTGCAGATGAAATACAGGGGCTTTTTTGGGATTTGGAGGTTGTCTTCAGTGCCGTGTGGCAACGGATGTAGGCCATTTTTTTAAAAATATTTATTTATTTACTTTATCCATTTTAAACCCCCCCTTCCCCATTTGCTGTTTTTTTGTGTGTCCAAGCACCCTGAACGCGCCCGAACTCCTCTGATTTCTGGATGTAGGCCATTTTAAATCAGCACACACCATTCAGAACTGTGTGGGAGAGAGTGTGGTCTACGATGTGAACTGTGCTCTATGGTTGATGGCAAGGTCCCAGGATGTGTAAGTCCATTGAGGGTGGTGAGCCACACTTGTGGGAGATGTTTGTGTGGGATGTGGTGGGAGGTGTGGGAGGTGGGGAACATGGGAATCCCGATAGATTCTGTGTAATATTTTAGGTAATCTAAGCACCTCTTAATATATATATAACATTTTTGTAAGCAAATGCACATATATGTATATATATTTATGTATCATTTTACAAATATTGGTATGTATTGTGAAAATTTTTATTTTTACCCACAATAAAAATTAAAAAAAAAAAGAACTCTATTGGGGGCAGTAATGGAAAATCTGTGGTTTGCTGACAACAAATTAGCTGGGAATTTAAAGCCAAAGCCTGTAATCTCTTTTTTTGGAGATTCTCAGTGTTGTTAGAACTGGTCATCCCACTTTACAAGTTCTACTGTTTCATATTCTAATATTATTTGTATCCCTGAGACTCAGTTTGAGAATGATCAGTATTTAATACATTCTTCTTTCCAAGTGACCACAAGTGAGAATGTAAAGTTTGAAAACTCCAAGTTCTGAGCTTCAATATCCATCCTCCAATGATCACTTCACTCTTGTTCAGACCCAGGAAGTTCAGTTAACCAAATCCAACTTCCCTTCCTTGAGGGTATCCTTCATTAAACCATCTCTTTTGCCAAAAGTTATGGTGGTTATGATGTGATTTGAGCAGGTACAACAAAGACAAATATAATATTGGCTTTAATAAGATTTAAGTTTATCTTTATCCCATTTTAGCTTCCATGCTGGTATGATGGAACACTTTCTTAAATTCCGTGTGGTAAGTGCGCTGGTATGGCTGCTATATATTTTGGAAACTGGATGTGTTCTTTCTTGTTCAATATATGCCTCTAGGATGTTTAGTTCATTCTTGTAACAACCTACCTGCCATCACATTTGCATTAGAGGAGTTTGAGAAAGTAAAAAAGTAAAGGATATAGCCTTATTATTAAAGGCAATGTCAAAAAAATTGCACACATAAATCTCATTTACTTCTTTGTCCAGAACTTAGTAACATGGACTCAACATGTTGCAAGGAAGAATAGGAATTGAGAATTGAAATCTTCATTCTGGGTAGACATATACAAATAAGAAACTGTAATATTAATATAAAGAATTACAAAATATTTACTGAGTGTTAGTTGCAAGTTTCTGATCCACCATGCAATATAAAAAGAATGTTTGCATAAATGACAATTTGCAAAAAAGACTGAAGGTTAAATAATATGCAAAATGTTTAAATAGATCTAGAGAATTGAGAGAATTGAAAATGATACTTTTAGCTTGTGGTCAATTAGTCTACAGCAGATCGTATTTTCTATCTTATACTCTCGCTTTTTATTCCCATCTAAATTAATCTTTAATAATTCTGCTTCTAAATCTTTATCTGTGTACCTGGGATTTCAAATCCAGGATGCATGTTAGGGAAACAAATATTATGGAAATCTATACTAAATTCTCTAGAGTCATAATTAAAAGAAATAGTGTGTGTGTATATATATGTGTGTGTGTGTTATTTTACATTTCTATGGAAAATGCTTGTATAACATACTATTTGGTGACTTCTTAGGAAATGGTTTTCTTGGATATCAGTTTCCATTGCAAATTCTTCATTCATGATATTTATTTTCCTTCAGAGCAGAGAAAGCATAAGTCCTTCATGAGATCAAGAAATGATTTTCATATGTCATTGTGTGTAATACTTAGGAATTTTGCAAAACAATATAACTTAATTGTAGTAAGTGTATAATTTTACAGTCTTGTTAGATAATATGAAAGAAATTAGTCAAACATAATTGTTAAGGCAATTATGTAAATGATTCACATATTTTGGAATGGAGTGAAGTACATGGAAAGAGGAATGGATCATCTATGTGTTCTGTTCATTAGGATGATAAAAGAGTTAAGTACTGAAGTACAGAAAGTTTTCCCTGAATAAATTTGCATAAATACTTCTTTAAAGAAATTCATTTGGAATATTAACTGCATCTGGCAGATTGAATTATGACTCCAAATGTTGAAAATAATAGTATTTGTATACTTACAGAAAATTTTTCCAAGTAGATAGATTCTAAGATTTTATTCCTTTTTCCTTTTTTTTTTTTTTTTTAACTATTCAATACTTGGCTTTTTATGACCTTTGATTTGGAGGTAACTCTGAGAAACCTCAAATGAGATGTAATAATGATTTTATAAAGGAAAAGTCTTTTAATTTTTCATATTTCTTTAATATTAAGGATATAAAACAAAATGAATTATAATTTCATCTATCACCCATGTTCTAATGATTTTATTATAGGATTTTTACTGTTTTTTAAATAGTGTTTTGTGGGTGATAGGTGGTAAAAAACATTAAAGATCCCTAAGTGTTTTGTGTGTGTGTGTGATTTTTGCTTGTTTGCTTTTTTTTTTTTTTAGTAGGAAAAAACTATTTTTTATTATGGAGGGGTAGAGAAAAGGATGGATTTCTTTTTTTAAAAGAACAGATCACTTTTATTAAATAACTAGTTTAAATGCCTTGGATCTTAGACCCAGTTTCATGGATATATTGAAATGGTATTAAACATTTCTCTTCCCCTTTGTTTAACATTAAAATTCTCTCAATTTAATAACCTTTAAGATAAAATTATGTAATCAAATCTTTTTTTGTTTGATAATATACTTTTAAAAAAGATATTTATATTTCATAAATGTTACATAAAACATTTGGGGGATTCCCATATGCCCCGCTCCCTAGCCCTCCCAGATCTTCCCACATTAACAACATCCTTCATTGGTGTGGTACATTTGTTACAATTGATGAACACATTTTAGAGCTTTGCCACTAAACATGGATTATAGTTTACACTGTAGTTTACAGTCTCTTCCACACACTTTTGTAAATTATGATAAAATTTATAATGGACTGTATCTGTCATTGCAATAGCATCCAGGACAATTCCCAATTCCTCAAAATGCTCCCATATTATACCTATTTTTCCTTCACCTTCCCCTCAGAACCTCCAATGGCCACTGTCTCCACATCAGTGATAACAGGTAGGTATGTCACAAGTGAACCTCCTTCCATCTCTGACACCCCGCACCAATGATCCTCCCCTGCCACAGTTGAAACCCTTCTGAGAACAAAAACTTCTTCAAAATTGAAGCCAACAAAATAACCAAATAAAATTAATAAGAAAATGATATAATTATGATAGTTTTAAAAATAATGAATAGAATACAAAAAAAATTTAAAAATTTAAAATAATAAAAAATAAAGAAATACAAAATTTTTAAAAATGACATTATGTCTTTCATCACTGTAAGGTCTGTTGTCTTGTATGTACAGTGACATTTTCTTATGTTTATTCCCCAATGTGTTATTTTTTTCATTTTGTCCTCAAAGAAGCTTTAGGTTACAGCAAAGTCATGTACAGAATATAAGTGATTTCTATATACCCAACATCCTCTCCTGTTTCCCCTTCCCCTATTAATAACATTTTACATGTGGATGGTACATTTGTTACAACTGATGTACAAATATTGAAATATTGCTGCTAACCATGGTCATTGATTTACATTGTGGTTTACATTTTAGACTCTACACTTTTATAGATTTGGATGAAATTTAACATGCTCTGTATCCACCATTGCAAGATCATGTAGAACAATTCCATTGCCACAAAAATGTCCCTTGTTCCATGTATTCTATTCCTCCCTTCCTCTCCCCTCAGGACCCATGGTAACCACCAAGATTAACTCATTGAAGGACAAGATTTATAGTTATTTGCAACAACATTGAGCATTTGACATACTAGCCTGTCCTCCCCTATTAGCCACTGCCTACACTCTCGGAAGACTCCTGCTCCACTATTTGAGATCATAGCAGAACCCCCAAGTTGGGAGTTCAACACCTTCCCACTCATTATGTGAGTCTCCATCCATTGATACAACACACTATGACAAGATGACCACTACACACTCCCAAGAAGCCTGCCCCAGGTGCCCCCTGTCCCACATGCCCCCCACATCCAACACTTTAAACGAGTAACCTTCTCCTGTCATATTTGCCAAAAGAACATTCCCTACATTGTATTTTCAACCACATACCTTAAATCTTCATAATTCACCTACTCTTTCCCCCATCCCTCCCCCTAGTCCCATAGACAGTCCAACACAGCCTCCCTACCCTACCCCCCTCACAGACCAGCACTGCCAAACCCAATAGCATCACTGCACCACTGTTATGCCCATCTACTGTGCAACTACACCCTGCCACTTTATCAAAGATTTTGCCGATATGGGCATTAACTCACAACCTTCTTTGTCCATTCTGTCTCCTATAAACCTATCTTCCAGACTCTAGCTCTGTGAGTCTGCTCACTTTGCTTAATTCATATCAATGAGGTCATGTAATATTTGTCCTTCAGTGTCTGGCTTGCTTCACTCAACATAAGGTCTTCAAGATTCATCCATGTTATCCCACTTGTTAATAATGCATTCCTTCTTATAGCTGTGTAATTTTCCATTGTATGTATATACCAAATTTGTTTAGCCATTCATCTATTGATGGACTATTGGGTTGTTTCTAAGTTTTGGCAAAAGTGAATAATGCCACCGTGAACATTGGTGTGCATATATCTGCTCGTGTCCCTGCTTTCAATTCTTCTGGGTATATACCCAGCAGTAAGATTGTTGGATCATATGGCAGTTCTATAGTTAGCTTCCTGAGGAACCACCAAACTGTCCTCCAGAAAGGCTGCCCCATTCTACATTCCCATCAGGAGTGGATAAGCATTCCAATTCATCCACATCCTCTCCAACACTTGTAGTCCTCTGCTTTTTTTAATAGCCACCAGACTGATGGGTGTAAGATGATATCTCTTGTAGGTTTGATTTGCATTTCCCTAATAGATAGTGATTTTGAGTAACTTTTCATGTGCTCTTTAGCCATTTGTAGCTCTTCTTTGGAGAAGTCTCTTTTCAACTCACTTACACATTTCTTTAATGGGTTGTTTGTCTTTTTATTTTGAGATGTAGGATTTCTTTATATAGGCTGGCTATTAGGCCCCTATCAGATATATGGTTACCAAATATTTTCTCCTCTTGAGTAGGCTGCCTTTTCACTTTCTTGACAAAGTCTTTTGAGATGCAAAAGTTTTTAATTTTGAGGAGGTCCCATTTATCTATTTTGTCTTTTGTTGCTTGTGCTTTGTGTGTTAAGTTCATGAAATCATTTCTTTATACAAGATCCTTTAGGTGCTTCTCTACATTATCTTCCAAGATCTTTATGGTCTTGGCTTTTATACTTGGACCTTTGGTCCACCTTCAGTTAATTTTTGTATAAGGTGTGAGATGGTGTTCCTCTATTATTGTTTTGTATATGGATATCCAGTTCTCCATGCACCATTCATTGAAGAGGCCATTCTCTCCCAGTTGAGTGGGCTGGGTGGTCTTGTCAAGTACAATTGACTGTTATGTGGGGATCTATATCAGAACTCTTTATTTTTTTCCATTGGTCAGTATGTCCATCCCTGTGCCAATATCAAGCAGTTTTGACCACTGTAGCTTTTTAGTATGTTTTAAAGTCAAGTAGCGTGATTCCTCTGATTTCACTTTTCTTTTTCAATATGTCTTTGGCTACAGAATCAAGTCTTAAATCAGGTACAATTTTTTGGTAAGACTACCTGTTGTCTGACTCCACCATTTCACCTGTCAATCCATAAAGATAAAATAAATCTAAATAGTTATTTATAGTACATAGATTATAAAGGAAATAATGTAAAAGTAGAGAACTTGAATATTTTTTAAATCAAAATATTTGCCAGATTATCTAAAAATAAAATCAACATCCAAAATCAGAACTGCTATAACTTTAAATTTTACTCTATAGGTTTTCTCAATATAAGTGTTTCTCCACTTTGTCTGTAGCTTTGGCCAGGAGGGGCCCTTTACAAACCCAAATACTTCCCCATTAATCCCCTGTGAAAAGCTGAGACTAAAATGTAGGGGTTCCTAACAATGGTTCTATGGACCCCCAAGGGATCCATAGAAAGATTTCAGGGGGTCTGTGAGGTTAAATTTAATTTGAGCAATACAAAATCTTATTTAAAACATGCTGATGTTGATTGTCATAAAACTATCTATATACCTTCTGAGAAGGTGTTTGTGGGTTTTCATCTGACTGCCAAAGGGGTCTGTGGAGTTAAAAAGGTTAAGAATCCATGCTCTAAAGGAATGCCATCCCACCCCACCTTTAGTCCCTCACAAGTGCCAGCCCTCCTTTGGAGGGTCCTCAGCCCCTGATTTCCCATCGCTGTGCAGAAGGGGGAACCGGTTTGAGAAAAATTTTGAATTTTTCTGACAATGAAACCATAAAACTCTTTATGTAAGACTGTTGCCCATAGTCCCCCAGGGATCTCCCTCCATGGAGTGTAATGAGGTGCAGCTGGAAAAGGCATTAAAAAAAAAAAGAAAAAAAAACTTGAAGTTGGACAAGGCAATGGTTTGATATAATGAAATTCTGGTTTAAACATCTTAAAATTATGCATTTATAACAATGTTACCATTGGAGAGAATTGTGTAACTGAAAAATTTTTATATAATAAAATTTTTATATAATAAATTGTTTTACATTTATCTAAATGCACTTAACCAAAGAACTCATATAGGGAGGCTATGGTGGTATGAACCCAGAAAAAGCATGTTCTCACAGTTAATCCATTCATGTGGGTGTGGACCCATTGTAAGTAGGACCTATTGATGAGGCTAATTCCATTAAGGTGTGGCCCACCTCAATCAGGAAGTGTCTTATTCCTTGTACTGGAGCCCTTTATAAGACAATAGAATTCAGACATGGAATAAAAGCTATGGAAGCAAGAAGCTGAAAGCAAGGAAACCCACAGGGGTAGTGCATTAGTCAGGGTTTTCTAGGGAAACAGAGTCAACAGGAGATATCTGTCAATAATGAGATTTTATAAGTCTCTCGTGTGACCGTTGGGATGCACAAGTCCAAGTTCCACAAGCAGGCTGCAAACCAGGGGCTCCGATGAAAGTCCAATGAAGGTCCTTGATGAGCTTCTGGGAGAAGTTGGCTGTTCAAAGAAGAGCTGGGAAATTCTCACTGAATGTTTAAATCACTTCCCTTTTAAGGCATTCAACTGATTGGATAAAATTGTCATTCATTGCTGATGCAATCTCACTGATTGATGCAGATGTAATCACCCATCCATGCAGTAAACTCACTGTTGACCGAAGTCCACACATGTTCTTGTATTACAATTAACCCAGTGCTTGCTTGATGAAACACCTGGACACAATTACCTGGCCGAGTTGACACATTAGCCTAACCATCACAATCCACCCCTTGCCAACTCGGCAACCACAGATATTACCTTAAACCATACTTAGTCTCTAAGTAAAAACAATAACAGACAAGCATACACACACACACACACACACACACATATATATATGCCTAACAATGTTCAACCCACCTGCGTACAACTGGAAATATATTAATTCCCTACAGAATAGGGTGCAAGTCCTTGGGTAATATTCACTCTTAAACTTGGCATCCTTACTTATTATGACATGAAACTAATACAATTTTTCATATGATAAGGGAAAAAGTTGGGGAAGAAAACAAAGAAATTCGTTTTGTTTACATTTACGATTATACTCATAATAAAACAAGAAAGAGAGGTTCATGACTATTACAGTCCTTGTTTCTGTAACAGGCCACATAATCAAAGTTCATATTTATCACTACCTTCTTCCACTACCCATTCCATATTCCTCTTACCCTCAAAAAGCTCTACAGCTGGTGGTGGTTCTTTGCTTGGTGGTGTGACACAAACTTTCATTCCTCAAGATTCTGGGCCATTGCTAGTCCTGCTTGGTTTGGTTTGTTACAATTTTCCATTGATTTTAATCAGAGGGCATGGCAGTACTAGGAAACATTCTAGAGGATCTCCTGTATTCCAGGCAAACTCTTCTTTACCCCCATTATGTAGATGTAGTCCTATTTCCCCTTGATAGTGAAGATCAATCACCCCAGCCAGTACAGTAATTCCCTTCTTTGCCTGTTGATTTACAGATGAGAGGAGCCCCAAATGACCAGGTGACAGTCTTAACTTCCAGTTCAATGGAATCATAATTTTGTTTCTTGGTGGCAGTACTCCTCCTTTTGGGACTAAAACCTATAGACCAGCAGAGCTTAAGGTTGCAGGGACAGGAAGCAAAAATTTTCCTAGTGGGTCAGTACAGGTAATAGTGACTGGTGCCACTCTCATTTCCATCCTTTGATTCCTGGAACCATGAATCCTGGTTATGGGAGAAACAGCACCAGGGAGTGGATGCTGATTTAGAGCAAACAAAACCTCCTGGAGAACATTGCCCCAGCCCTGAAAACTATTGCCACCTAGTTGGCACCATAATTGAGTCTTGAAAGGCCATTCCACCATTCTATTAATCCAGCTGCTTCAAGGTGATGGGGAACATGGTAAGACCAGTGAATTCCATGGGAATGTGCTCATTCCCTCACATCATTTGCTGTGAAATGGGCTCCTTGATAAGAAGCAATGCTATGTGGGATGCCATGGTGGTAGATAAGACATTTGGTAAGTCCATGGATGGTAGTTTTGGAAGAAGCATTGCCTGCAAGAAATGCAAACCCATATCCAGAGTATGTGTCTATTCCAGTTAAAACAAATCACTGCCCCTTCCATGGTGGAAGTGGCCCACTGTAGTCAACCTGCCACCAGGTAGCAGGCTGGTCACCTCAAGGAATGGTGCCATATCGGGGGCTGAGTGTGGGTCTCTGCTGCTGGCAGATTGGGCATTCAGGAGTGGCTGTATCCATGTCAGCCTTGGTAAGGGGAAGTTCATGTTTTTGAGCTCATGCATAACCTCCATCCTTACCTCCATGGTCACTTTGTTCATGAGCCCATTGGGCAATGACAGGAGTAGCTGGGGAAAGAGATTGAGCATTAGCCACAGAGTAGGTCATCTTATCCACAAGATTATTAAAATCTTCTGCTGAAGTCACCTTCTGGTGCGCATTCACGTGGGACACAAATATGTTCCTGTTTTTTGCCCATTTATAATGGTCTATCCACATACCTCTTCCCCAGACCTCCTTGTCACCAATTTTCCAATCATGTTTCTCCAAAGTCCCTGACCATCCAGTCAAACCATTGGCAACAATCCAAGAATCAGTGTACAAATGCACCTCTGGCCATTTCTTCTTCAAAGCAAAATGAACAACAAGGTGCACTGCTCAAAGTTCTGCCCACTGGGAGGATCTGCCCTCACTGCTATCCTTCAAGGATGTCCCAGAAAAGGGCTGCAGTGCTGCAACTGTCCACTTTTGGGTGGTACCTGCATATCATGCAGAACCGTCAGTAAGCCAGGCCCGAGTTTTCTTATCCTTTTGACTCCCCAAGAGGCCAAATCTGTGGGCTGGGAAAGAGAAGGTAACATTGCAGGGGTAGTGACCATGGGCATTTGGGCTACTTCTTCATGTAACTTACTTGTGCCTTTGTGCCTTCTGGACCCACTCGAGCCCTGTCTCATATATACCACTTCCAATCTGTTATGGAGTCCTGCTGTGCACACCCAACTTTATGATTTGGTGGGTCAGACAAAACCCAACTGATGATAGGCAACTGAGATTTCATTGTGACTTGATGTCCCATGGTTAAAGTGTTCAGTCTCTACTAAGGCCCAGTAGGAAGCCAAAAGCTGTTTCTCAAAAGGGGAGTAGTTATCTGCAGAGGATGGCAGGGCTTTGCTCCAAAATTCTAAGGGTATGCATTGTGATTCTCCTATAAAGGCCTGCCAAAGTCTCCAGACAGCACCTCTATTTGCCACTGAAAGTTTCAGAATCATTGGATCTGCTGGATCATATGGTCCAATTTGGTAGTGCAGCTTGCACAGCAGCCTGGAACTGTTGAAGAGCCTCCTATTATTCCAGTCTCCAATTAAAACTAGCAGCTTTTCTGGTCACTCTGTAAAAGGGCTGGAGTAGCACACCCAAATGAGGAATGTGTTGTCTTCAAAATCCAAAGAGGCCAGCTAAGCATTTTCCTCTTTTTTGGTTGTAGGAGGTGCTAGATGCAACAGTTTATCCTTTAATTTAGAAGGGATATCTCGACATACCCCACACCACTGGACACCTGGAAATTTCACTGAGGTGGAAGGACTTTGTTTTTTTGTTGGATTTATCTCCCATCCTCACTCCTGCAAATGTTTTACCAATAAGTCTGGTCTCTTTGCTACCTCTAGCTAACAAAGTCTTGTCAACATGATATCACCAATATAATGGACCAGTGTGATGTCTCACGGGAGGGAGATATGATCAAGATCCCTGCGGTCAATATTATGACATAGGACTGGAGAGTTGGTATACCTCTGTGCCAGCTGAAAGCAAACTGTTTCTGGTGGCCCTTACTAATGGGAATTGAGAAAAAAGCATTTGCTGGATCAATAGCTGCATACCAGGTACCAGGGGAAGTGTTGATTTGCTCATACAATGATACCACATCTGGGCAGCAGCTGCAATTAGAGTCACCACCTGGTTAAGTTTATGATAATCTACTGTCATCTTCCAAGAGCCATCTGTTTTCTGCAGAGGCCAAATAGGAGAGTTGAATGGGGATGTGTTGGGAATCACCACCCCTGCATCTTTCAAATCCTTGATGGTGGCACTAATCTCTGCAATCCCTCCAGGAATCAGGTTTTGCCTTTGATTTACTATTTTGCTAGGTAGGAGCAGTTCTAGTGGCTTCCACTTGGCCTTTCCAACAATAATAGCCTCACTCCACAAGTCAGGTATCCAGTGTGGGGATTCTGCCAGTTACTGAGTATGTCTATTCCAATTATGGATTCTGGAACTGGGATGGCCTGAGCTAAAACTCCATCAGTTACCTGACCTCCATAAGCCCTTACTCTGATGGTAGAGTATAGTGATGTTTTGGGTCTCCTGGAATTATTGTCACTTCTGAACAAGTGTTTAATAATACCTGAAATGTCTGATGTTTTCCTTTACCCCAAATGAACAGTTACTCTCGTAAAAGGTCATAGGTCTCCTTGTGGAAAGGTGGAAGGAAGATTAACAGTATACTTTTTGGCAGTTTAATAGGATCCTTCCCCAGGGGGACCTGGCCTTCTCTTCATTCAAGGGGCTCTGTGTCTGTAAACATCCTCAAGCCTGGGAATTGATTAAGGGGCTGTGATTCTCTGCATCTGTAATTTGAGTTAGGGTTTTGTTCACTCAACATAGAACTCTTCTGCTTATACAGATCCAGAAGAAACTTAGTAGACTGCCCATCTATTTCACTTCTAGGTACCTCATGATATATTAGCTAACACCATAATTCCATGTAACTCAAACTATTTTGAGTGCTGCTTTGAATATGCCTTTCATTGTGATGGCCATTCCCACCTTGTCTTTGGGAATTAACTGCCAATACTTGACTTTTACCAGACGGAGAACCAATCATCCCCATAATGTTTAAGGATTCTAATTCCATTACAGCCCTCCCTACAGTAATATCTGTACTACAGAGAAGAGCAACCACAGAGCTCTTCAGAGAAGGCAGGGTTAGTCTTACAAATTTATTCCTCACAGTCCTGGTTAAATGTGTGTCCTCTGGACAATCATAGGGTGGGTGTATGGGCAGGTCTCAAATGGTAAATCCATTCTAGCATTCCAATTTTTCTAAGCCTTTGAATTTCTTTTTCTACTGTATACCAAGGCAAATCAGGCATCTCAACCTCAGACATGTTAGGCCATCTTTTGGTCTATGTTTCAGTCAGTCACCGAAACAAACTCTTAGAGCCTTTTCTAATCACTGGAACTATAGCGTTGAATGCAGAATTTCTGCTTAGTGGGTCCATATCAATAAAGTCAGCCTGATCCAACTTTATATTCCTTTCACTATTATTCCATTACCCTTAGTATCCATTCCCATACATATTCCTTGAATTCTGTCTATATAAGTTGGAAGACTCATGCAGTTCTTTCAGAGTACAATGTACTTCCTCATGGGCCACATTTTGTATTTCACTTTTGTGGGCTTGTTGTGATTTTAGTCTAGTAATAGGTCTTGAAGGCAAGGGGGGGGGGTTAAGGAAACGATTAGAAATGTCTTGCAAGCTACTGACCTCAGGGCATTCCTTTGCACTTTCTTCTGGTGAGACAGGATTAATCTCTTCAGGCAGGGATTTGAGGGCAGATTCCTCAGGGCAGACTGGAAGTTGGGCAGTGCCTGCTGGAGTTTGGCTGGTACCTCCCTCAGGGCTGGGCAACCACTAAGTTTCAATTTTTGAGGAGTAAGTTTCATAGTTACATGAATTAATATTGAGGGCTTGACTTAAATGTCTATTTTCTTTTATTAAGTGCTGCCTATGTACTTGAGATGTTCTTACCCCTATATTTGAGAATGTAAAAGGACTCCCCAGGATGAGAGTTCACTATTTTCTTTTTTATTGACTTTAATTTTTGCTCTTTCTGCTTTTTTAATAAAAGTATTTCTGGCTCTAAATTTCATACTCAGCACTGCATTTGCTACATCACATATGTGATATATTGTGTTCTCATTTTCATTCATTTCAAGTTAGTTACTGTTTATTTTTTAATTTATTGAAGCATATCACTCATACAAAAACATACAGAAACAATAAGTGTATAGTAATAGTTGTGAACTTACAAAACAAGCATACATTACATCATAAAGGACTCTCTTACCTCACCCTATCATCACTATCTTGCATTGTTGTGAAACATTTTTAACTAATGATTAAAGAGCATCCTCAAAATATTACTACTAACCAAAATATTGTTACTACCCTATTATTATTATTTTTAAATTTCAGTTTTACATGAGCATACATAAAAAAGTGTATAGTAAAAGTTGTGAACTTACAAAGAAAACATGCATAACATAATACAGGGGTCCCACACATCAAACCAACACCAACACCTTGCATGTGAGACATTTTTTTAAAATTAGGAAAGAATATTGTCAAAATCTTACTACTAACTCTAGTCTTTATCTTAAATTTGGTGTATTTTCCCTCCAACCAACCCTATTATTTTTAAAATATATTGTTATGACAGAAGTTTTCAACTTACAAAATAATGATGCACATGTGTAGAATTCCCAAACAACACCCGTCTATCAACACACCACACCATGGTAGAACATTTATTACAGATTATGAGATAATATCCTCAGATTATTACCAAGTCCACAGTGTACATTTAGCACACTTTTTCCATAACACCCCCCATTGTCAACACAGTACATCCTTGGTATAGATGCATGAATATTACATTATTACTGTTAACCACAGTCCATAGGTCACTACAGTTGTATTTTTCCCATGCTTCTCCAAAGTACCACCACAGTGCTGTAATGATGTACATCTGCTCTAGCTCACAAAGGAAACTCTTGCACCTATATCATGAACCACAATTCTCTTCCACTTCTGGGTTTACTGCATTATTCAGTCCCTAGATTATTCTCTAGCTTTCTGTTAATTGGTATTGACATCCTTATAGTATCATTTTAAGCCACAATCCCAATTATAAACCAGCTGTTACTCATTATAATGTGTTACCATCAACTCTATAGATTTCCACACTTTTACAATAAAGTTAATTAAAATTTCAACATACATTAGACATCAGTAGTCCCTCTCAATCATCCTCTTATCTTCTTTAAGAATCCACCACTTACCACCAGTTCTTGAAGACATTTTCCTACATTTTCTTCTAGAAACTTTATGGTTCTTACTTTTATATTTATGTTTTTGCTCCATTTTGAGTTAATTTTTTAATAAGTTGTGAGGTAAAGGTCCTCTTTCCTTCTTTTGGCTGTGAATATCCAATTCTCTCAGCACCATTTGTTGAGTGGACACTTCTACCTGAGATGGATGGGTTTGATAGGCTAACCAAATTCACTTTACCATAGATGTGAGGGTCTGGTTCTGAACCATCAACTCAGTTCCATTTGTCTATGTATCTGTCTTTATGCCAGTACCATGCTGTTTTAACCACTGTAGCTAGGTAATATGATTTAAAGTCTGAAAATGAGAGTCCTCCAACTTTGGTCTTTCTTTTTAATATGTTTCTGGCTATTCAGGTCCACTTACTCTTCCAAATAACAGTGATAATTGCTTGCCATTTATTTAAAAATGGAATATTTATTGGGATTGCATTGAATCTATATATCAATATGAGTAGAATTGATATCTTAATGATATTATTCTTCCAATCAGTGAGCATGGAATATTTTTCCAATCATTTAGGTCTTTTTAAAATTCTTTTAACAATGAGTTGTAGTTTCCTGAATACATGTGCTTTATATCATTGGTTAAGTTTATTCCTGATTATTTGGGTTTTGTCAATCATATTTTATTTTAACTACGCTTTTGACACTTTTAGTTTCTTTTATTGATATAATCTTCATTTCTAGATTCTCTTCTAGGTCTCTTTCTCTGGTCTTTTCTTTTCAGACTCTAGCACAGCCTTTACTATTTCCTGCAAAGCCAATATCCTGGTTACAACTGTCTCAGTTTCTGTTTATCTGTGAATATTCTAAACTAACCTTCATTTTTGAAAGACAATCTTGCTGAGTACAAGATTCTTGGCCGGAAGTTTTGTTCTTGAAGTATCTTAAACATATTATAATGCTGTCTTCTTGCTTCTATGTTTTCTGATGAGAAATCTGTACTTAATCTTATTGGGTATCCCTTTTGCTTTTATCTTGCTGCTCTCAGAATTCTCTCTTTGTCTTTGGCATTTGACATTCTGATTAGTATGTGTCACCATGGTTGGCCTATTCAGATTTATTCAGATGGGAATACATTGTGCTCCTTGGTCATGGATATCTATGTCCTTCAATAGGGTTGGGAAATTTCCTATCATTATTTCTTCAAATATCCCTTCTTCCCCCTTTTCCCTTCTCTTCTCCTCTTGGGAAACCTGTGACACAAATGTTTGCATGACTCTTGCTGTCATTTAGTTTCCTGAAACCCTGTAATTTTTTTCCATTCCTTTCTTCATTTGATCTTTCATTTGTTTGCTTTCGAAGACATGTCTTCAAGCTCATGAATCCTTTCTTCTGCCTCCTCAAATCTGCTATTATTTTACAAATATTGGTATGTATTATGAAAATTTTGATTTTTACCCACAATAAAAAATAAATAAATTTTTAAAAAATCTGCTATTATATGATTCCAGTATATTTTTAAATTGATTTATTGCAGCTTTCATTCCTATAAGATCTTATATTTTTCTATGTATGCTTTCAAATTATTCATCCAATGTCTTCTTAATATCCTTTATCTCTTTAGCCATCTCACTGAATTTACTAAGGAGATTTGTTTGAACATCTGTGATTAGCTGTCTCAACTTCTTTATGTCATCTGGAGGCTTATCTTGTTCCTTAACTGGGCCATGTTTTCCTGTTTCTTGGTGGGTGCTGTAATTTTTTATTGGTGTCTTGGCATCTGGCTTACTTTAGTATTTATTCTGGGTGCAGTTTCTTTCTTCAGTTTAGGGATTTATTGCCCTATCCCCCTTGCTGTTTGTGATGTAGGAGACAAGGATGTACTTGGTACTATAAGCTGTGGAGAACTGTGCTGCCCTTATTGCTGCAGGTACCAGTGGAGTTTCTCTCAACTTTTTCCTTTGCCAGGGATTGGGACAGGGCCACAGCTGTGTGTAAAATTCCAAGTTGTGCTAGCCTAGACTGTAGTTGTCTGGAGAGACTGATAAATCTTCATGCCCTTTCTCACTTGCCTGGGATGGGGATGGAACTGCAGATGTGGGCAGCAATCTATGCTGTGTGTGTCCAAAATGACTGGCGTTGCCCTGGTGGACTTCCAACTCTTTATTCTGTGCCAGCTGAATGTACCTGCTGTTACCTGGAGAGGCTGTTGCAGAGACCACCAGCTTTCTCCCTGCTAGAGGTGGGGCTGAAGTCAAGCTAGCACTGCAGGCTGGTCTGGGTGAAGGAAATCAGTCTCTACCATCACTGATTTTCAGTCAGCCTAGCATCCTCTCATGCTAGGGGTGGAGTCAAAATTTCTGCTACCAGCATCTTTCCAATTTGTACAGATCCAAACTTGAGCTTTTCTTAGGGTTATAATTTAGCCAGCTGAATTTACTATTCAGTAGCTGAAATTGATGGCCAACTGCCTCTTCCTCCCCTGTTTTTTTGGGAAATGGAGCTTCCAACTGCAGCCACAAAATAGGTACTAATGTTGCTTGCACTGCCTGATTAGGATAATCACTGGCCTCTGTACCATGGCCTATATTTTCCAAGAGAGGCTGGTGCAAGTCCCCAAGCTTCTTCCCTGCCAGAGGTGGGGCTGGGGTTTAGGTTAGAGCTGTAATCTGATCTGGGTGGAAAGAAGCTGATCCTTACTCAGACTGTGATGTTCAGTCCACCCTGCTTCCCCTCGTTCCACTGGTGGAGTTAAAATGGTGGCTACTGACATCTTTCTGACTTGGAAATGTTCAATCTTTAGCTATTCTTATGTTTACACTATAGCTGGCCAAATTTATTAATAAGTAGCTGAATCATCCCTTTCTCCCACTTATGGGAAGTGGAGATTCCAATTCCAGCCACGGAATAACTCCTGAGGTGACTTGTGCCACAAGTGGAGGATAGGCACCGGCCTCTGGGGCATAGAGTGCTCTAGTCATGAATCTTCTCTGCAGATGGGCAGTCTCCTCCTTCCATTCTTTCAAGGAAGTTGCATGATGGTCTTGTGGTCTGCTGGCACCCCCAAAAAGGTGCCTTAGATAGCTCTTTGTGATCAATAACTGCCTTGTAGAAGGAGCTGAGTCTAGGAGCTCCATATTATGCCACCATCTTGCTGATTGTCTGTTTACAATATTTATTTTCCATTTCCTGCTTGGTTCACTGTTTTTCTAAGAGAATGTTGTTTAAATTCCATATTTTTGCACCTATTCTGGTTTTCTGCTCCTTACTAATTTCCATTTCATCCCATTGTGGTCAGAGAAATTACTTTATATTATTTTAATCTCTTTAAATTCATTAAGACTTGTTCTGTGAATTAGCATATGGTCTACCCTGTAGAATGATCCATGTGCACACCAGAAGAATGTGTATCATGATGTATTTTGTAATGTTCTCAATATGTCTATTAGGTCTAGATCCTTTAACAAATTATTCAAAGTCTCTGTTTCTTTGAATAATTTCATCTCAACATTCTGTTGAGATGTTCAGTCTAATGATGATAAAAGTAGATTAAAGCACCCAGTATGATTTTAGAGGCATCTTTTACTGTTATTTTATTCAATGTTTGCCTCATGTATTTTGGGACACCCTGTTGTATGTGTAAATGTTTATGATTGTTCTTTCTTCTTGAAAGATTATCTCTTTTATTAAAATATAGTGTTCTGCTTTGTCTTTTACAATAGTTTTGCATTTAAAATCTATTTTGTTGTTATTAGTATAGTTACTCCTACCCTTTTTTGGTTATTGTTTGCATGTAAAATCATGTAAAATCATTTTCCAACCATTCACTTTCAACCTCCCTGTGTCCCTGGGTCTAAGATGAGTTTCTTGTAGACAGCATATAGATGGGTCATTTTTCCTTATCCATTCTGCCAATCTGTGTCTTTTGATTGGATAGTTTAATCCATTAACATTCAACACTATTATTGTTAAGGCAGTACTTATATTGGTCAATTATATATAGGTTTATATATGTCATATTTTGTTTTTATTTTTCTTTTTACATTTTTAGTTATTCTTACTAATAATATTCTTTTCAACACTCTCTTCAACCCTGTCTCATGTTGTTGGTTTTTTTTTTCCTTTCAACCTGCAGAATGCCCTTTAGTATTTTTTTAAGGGAGGGGGTTTTGTTGACAAACTCTCTTGCTTTCTGTTTACCTGTGAATATTTTGAACTCTCCCTCATTTTTGAATGCCAGTTTTACTGGATTATTCTTGACTGGCAGTTTTTTCTTTAGCACCTTAACTATGTCATACCTCTTGTTGCTTCAAGTATTCTCTTCCTGTCTTGTGGGTTTGACAAATTGATAAGTATATGTCTAGGAGTAGGCCTGTTAGGATTTATACCATTTGGAGTATGCTGCACTTCCTGGACATGTACATCCATTTCCCTCAAAAGAGTTGGGAAATTTTCAACTTATTATTTCCTCTAACATAATAATGAACAAGGTGCAAAATATGAATGCAAGACAGAGAAATAGAACATGCTGGCCTATCCAAAGGGAAAGGATAAAATACAGAAAAACAACAACAAATAAGATAAGAATGTGGACATACCAAAACAAAACAAAAAAAAAAGCCTTTAAAATCCATCATAAAGTGTTCAAGGTGATAAAGGAAATTACAAAGAAAGAATTAAAGATATCCAATAAACAATGAATGATCAATGTATCAGAGTTAGTAAAGAGATAAAAATTTTAAAGAGGAATTAAATAAATTGACTGTATTTGAAGACAACAGTAATTAAATTGAAAAATGCCCAGGAGGGCTTCAATAGCATATTGGATCTGGCAGAACAAAGAATCAGTGAACTTGGAGACAAAATACTTGAAATGAGCCAGGCTGAGTAGCAGAAAGAAAAAAGAAACATTAATAGCAAAAATATCCTAGAACAGCTATGGTATACCATGAAGAACACCAATATGTACACTACAGGAGACCCAGAAGGAGAAGAGAGAAAGAATAGTCAAAGAAGTAATGCCAAAGATCTGCCCAAACTCAGCAAAAGCCATGAATTTTAACATCCAAGAAGCTCAGTGAATGCCAAACAGATAACATATGAAGAAAAATATATCCCATCATATACTGATCACACTACTGAATCTAAAGGACAAAAGAGAGTTCTGAAAGCTGTAATAGAAGAGCAACATATTATTTACAAGAGAGTCCTAGTTAGATTGAATGCCAATTTCCCATCAGAAATGATGGAGGCAAGAAAATTGTGGGTTGAAATTCTTAAAGTAATGAAAGAAAACAACTTATGAACAAGAATTTTATATCCAGTGAGACTGTCTTTCAAAATGATGAAGAGATTAAGATATTTTCAGATAAACAAATGTTGAGGTAGTTGCTCACCACCATATCTGCCGTACTATCAGTGCAAAAGAGAGTTCTTCAGACTGAAAGGAGAGGACACTAGAAAGTGGCTCAAATATAACCCAATATACAGATAAGTCATGTGACAGATAAGAACTGTATACTTCCTGACAACAGTATTTCTCTGTGGTTAAATTGTATAAAATCATCTTTTATTAATGTTGGTGCATAAAATTTATCCTAGAATAATAATGAACTCAAAGTACTTGTGCTTTTAATTAGATTTTTTTCCCTTTACATATGTGTACCATTAATTTAATGAGTGTAATGCATACCTTAAATACCACCTAAAATTAAAATGCAATTAGGAGAGATAAATAAGTTCTCTATTTTCAAAATGTGTCAATGACAAAATTCCTCTTTTTGCTGAATGTTTTTAAACTAATTTATTTATTTTAACACAATAATATTGGTATCCCAAGCTCAGTATATAGCCACCTTCCAGTCTTCTATTTCAAGGAATGTTACCTATTCTGCATATCAAGCAGTTTGCCATTCAGGTGACTTTTAAATGCTCAATTTGTTAATTCATATCAGTGAGGTCATGAAATATTTGTCCTTCAGTGCCTGGCATGCTTTACTCACATAAGGTCCTCAAGAGTCACCTATGTTATCCTGTGTGTGATTACTGTATTCCTTCTTACAGCTGAGTAATGCTCCATTGTATGTATTTATGACAATTTGTTTAGCCATTTATCTGTTGAAGGGCACTTTGGTTGATTTGAACATTTGACAATAGTAAATAATGCTGCTAGGAACATTGGTGTGCATATATCTGTTGGTGACTTTGCTTTCAATTCCCCTGGGTGTATACCCAGCAGTGGAATTGCTGGATGATATGACAGTTTTATAGTTTTCTGAAGAACCACCAAACTCTCCTCCACAATGGCTGGAACATTCTACATTTCTACCAGTAGGGGATAGAATTCCCATTTCTCCACATCTTCTTCAACAGTTGTAGTCCTCTGTTTTTTTTAATAGCCACCAGTCTAATGGGTGTAAGATCATATCTCATTGTAGTTTTATATTGCATTTCCCTAAAAGCTAGTGATGTTGAACATCTTTTCATGTGTTTTATAGCTATTTTTATTTCTTCTTTGGAGAAGTGTATATTCAAATAATTTGCTCATTTTTTAAATGGGTTGCTTGTCTTTTTATTTTCAAGATATAGGATTTCTTTATATATGCTAGATATTAGGCTCCTTCCAGATATATATTTACCAAATATTTTCTCCCATTGAATAGGCTGCCTTTTCACTTTTTTGACAAACTCCTTTCAGGAGAAAAAGTTTTTATTTTTGAGGAGGTCTATTTAGCTATTTTTTCTTTCATTGTTCTTCTTTTGGGTCTTGGCTTTCATGTTTAGATCTTTGATCAATTTAGAGTTACTTTTAGCATAAGGTTATGAGATGATGTTCCTCTCTCATTCTTTTGGATAAAGATACCCAGTTTTCCAAGCACCATTTGTTGAAGAGGCCATTCTCTCCCAGTTGAATGGGCTTGGTGACCTTGTCAAATATCAGATGACTGTACATGCAAAGATCTATAGCAGAATACTCAATTCGGTTCCATTGGTCAGTATGTTTATCCTTGTGCCAAAACCATGACTTTTGACCATTGTAGCTTTGTAGTTTGTTTTAAATTCAGGTTGTGTTTTCCCTCCAATTTAATTTTTCTTTTCCTATACGTCTTTAGCTTTTGGGGGCCTCTTGCTCATTCAAATAAATTTCATAGTTTTTTCAATTTAGTAAAAAATGCTGTGCTGATTTTTATTGGATTGTGTATAAATCTGTAGCTTAGTTGGGGTAGGATAGACATCTCAATGATGTTTAGTCTTCATATGCATGAACGGGCAATATTCTTCCATTTATTTAAGTCTTCTTTGATTTCTTTTAACAGTTTTATGTAGTTTTCTGCCTATGAGTCATTTGCATCATTAGTTGTATTTATTCCTAGGTATTTGATTCTTTTAGTTGTTATTACAAATGGGATTTTTTTTCTTGATTTCCTCCTCAGATTGCTAATTATTGGTGTACAGAAATGCTACTAATTTTGCACATTGATCTTATATCTTGTGACTTTACTGAAACTTATACTAGTATTATAGGATGCCTGAGTTACCTCCTTACTCAAATGTGAACTCTCTCTAAGCTGAACTCAGAATAAAAATGCAAGAAATTCTCCCTGGTGTGGGACATGACTCCCATGGATGAGACTCCCTGAAACCTAGGGATTACTACCAAGCACCAACTAGCAATACAACTGGAAAAAGACCTTGACCAAAAGAGGAAAAATGAAATGAATTTTTATGGGTAAGGGACTTCAAAGTGTTCTAGGAGGTCATTCCAGAGGTTACACTTTTCCGTATGTCAGCAGGATCTCATTGCCAGCCAAAGTAAATACTACCCCAAATAACTGGGCTCCTGAGGACTCTGGAGATATCCAGACACTATAGTCAGGGCAGATAGCTCAAGAGTTTGGTGCCTTTCCAGTGGCCTCTAGTTTGGAATTTTTGCTTCCCAGGGGAACAAAGTTAGACTCAGTTGTGGTTTCCCTACACATAGATCTACTGTCACTTTTTTTCTGAACCTCTAATTAGTACTAGAGTTAGTAAGTGTATGTCCAAGAGACTTAAATCTTTGGGCGGTCTATGTGCCAGTTGGGCCCCAAATCTCATCAGAGTAGCAACACCTACTCTTCAGTATATTGTACTCAACAAGAACAACTAAGAAGAAGGAGATGATGGATGACTACCATACCAAGGAACTGAGAATGTCTACAACTTCAAGGAAGAGAGTCCCATACATCAGCCACTTGAGATCAAAGATCCTTTTCAACTAGAGGTAGAGTGAAAATCACCATTCCAGAATGCTTATAACTGGAGCATGAACTATGAACTAAAGTAGACATACTGGTATTCTACTATAGACTTATTGTGATTCTAACAATGGAAGAAATTATATCATTCATGTGGAGGCTGTGTCCACTGTAGGTTCTGAGGCCAGGAGAGGGAAAATAGGTAATAATACAGGGGCATTTTTGGGACTTGGGAATAGTCCTGAATGACACTGCAATGGCAGATACAGGCCATACCCTACAGAATTGTGTGTGCGAAAGTGTAAACTACAATGTAAACTATAATCCATGCATAGTGGCAATGCTCCAAGGTATGTTCATCAATTGCAATGAAAGTACCACTATAAAGAAGGATTTTGATAACATAAAATATGGGAGGTACAGGGAGTGGGTTATATGGGAATCCCCTTTATTTTTCATGTAACATTTTTTCATGTAATTTAAGTGTCTTTTTAAAAAATAAAAAATAAATGACTAACCTTATCTTGAACATCAGCACCTTAACCAAGGTGATAAAAGTTGACATTGCTGAAAATGGCACTTTTCATAAATGAAGGACACAACACAATTCTTCAGTATTCTTGCCAAAATACATAACCTGAAATTATTTATGAAAAGATTCAGACAAATGCAAAATGAAGGTCATTCTACAAAGGAATTGTTATATCACTAAGAGTTGAAGTCATGAATGACTTAAAAGAGATGAAGATAATGAAAGACTTAAAAGCTGTTGCCACAGGAGTTGAAAGGGAAAGTCTAAGGTCATATATATTACTAGAAGGAAAGCTAAAAACTCTAACATGGGACAGTATAAGATAGTGAAATCTCATGTAAAACACAAATATGGGTGATATTGAATATATAAGACAGTTTTTACAAAATATAAATACAAATACACTAGAGAGAAGGAAATAGAATAGCAGCTATGTATGGCATGGAGGAGCATAGAAAGATTGACAGGTGATGAGTTTTGTTTGCTTATTATTATTATTGGAATAATGAAGGTGTTCTAAGAATGATTGAAGTGATGAATGCACAAATATGTGTTTACACTAAATACCATTGATTATACACTTTATATGGGTTTATGCTTTAATATGTATCACTAGGATTGATTTGTTTGAAAAAAAAATCTGTCCCAAATAGGAGAAGAATAAAAAGACATAACAAAATGCAATGTTTGATCCTGGATTGCCTCATGGATCAAAATAAAGTGGGGTGAGCATTATGATGGTGATGTTTGATATTTTAGTAATGTCTGAATATTAAGCAATATTAATTTCCTGTTTCTGATCTTAGTCTTCTGATTATGTAAGATGTTAAGAGGGAATTTGGGTGAAAGACAGAGGAATTCTGTAGGGTATGCTTTCAAAAATATCTGTAAAATAAAAAACTAAAATAAAAGTGAAAGGGAAGCGGCTGTGGCTCAATCAGTAGGGCTCCCGTTTACCATATGGGAGGCCCCAGGTTCGGTTCCCGGGGCCTCCTGGTGAAGGCAAGCCCGCCCGCACGGCGTGGTTAGCTGACCCAGCGAGCACAAGCAGCAAAGGGGGGATAAATGAATAAATAAATAAAATCTTAAAAAAATAAAAAAAAATAAAAAAAAAATAAAAGTGAAAAAAAATTACAATTATATTTCTTGATCATATGCATGAAGAAAATTGAGAGAAATGATCCATATCATGCTGGGGAAGGGAACAAGACATAAAAGGGAATGACAGAGGAGGGGCCAAGATGGTATTAGTGTAGGAGGGCACACACTGCAAGCTCCCAGAGCAAGGCAGATTGTGTATGGGGTCCTGCCTGGGGGTCTGTGCTGTGGACACATGGAGTGAGAAGCTTGGGAGATCTATCTGCGTGGATCAATGGTGTGGATGGAACGGGAACATAGAAAGAAGCAAGAAATAAAATAAGAAAAACTGTCAAAGAGAAAACTTAACTCACACGCAGAACCAACAGCTAAATAAAATTCTAGAGCATAGAGAAAAGCTAATCAACTGAAAAAACCCATCAAGATAATATGATGACCAGAGGGCAACAAAAAAATACAAATGACCCTGAGAAACTGGAAAACATGGACCAGACCAATGCACAAAATAAAAACCAGGAAGCAATGCAGAACATTGAACAAATAATCAAAGCTGTACAAAGAAATATAATGGACCAATTTAAAGAAATGAAGGAAGAGATAAAGGATATAAAGAAGACACTGGGAGAACATACTGAAGAAATAGCTAACATGCCTAAAAAGGTAATGGGTATGATGGTGAACAAAGGCACAAGCCAAGAAATGAAAAAGACGCTGGACTCACATGGAAGCAGATTTGAACAGGCAGAGGAAAGAATTAGTGATATGGAAGACAATACAGTTGAAATCAAAGAGATTGTAGAACAGATAGACAAAAAGATAGAAAAAACCCAGCATGGTCTAAGGGAATTAACCAATAATACAAAACACACAAACATATGCATTATGGGCATCCCAGAAGAAGAGAAGGGAAAGGGAACAGAAGGAGTGTTGAAGGAAGTAATAGCTGAAAACTTCCCAACTCTATTGAGAGAGATGGATGTGCAGATCCAGGAAGCACAGCACACCCCAAATAGTATAAATCCCAACAGGCCAACTACAAGACATATACTTGTCAAAATCTCCAATGCTCAAGACAAAGAGAAAATACTCAAGGCAGCAAGAGAAAAGAGAACCATCACATACAAGGGAAGCACAATAAGATTAAGTGCTGATTTCTCAGCTGAAACCATGGAGGCAAGAAGACAGTGGTATGACATAGTCAAAACATTAAAGAAAAAAACTTCCAGCCACGAATTCTCTATCGAGCAAAACTGATATTCAAAAATGATGGATGGGAAGCGGCTGTGGCTCAATCAGTAGGGCTCCCGTTTACCATATGGGAGGCCCCGGGTTCGGTTCCCGGGGCATCCTGGTGAAGGCAAGCCTGCCCGCACGCCGTAGTTAGCTGACCCAGTGAGCACAAGCAGCAAGGGGGGGATAAATGAATAATAAATAAAATCTTTTTTTAAAAAAATGATGGAGAGTTCAAAATATTCACAGATAAACAGAAATTAACAGAGTATGTCAAGAAGAAACCAGCACTTCAAGAAATACTAAAGGAATCTCTACAAGTTGAAAGGAAAAAAAAGGGAGAGAAAGTTGGAGGAGAGTTTAAAAACAACTGAAAAGACAAAAAGAGAAACAAAACAATATATGACACACATTAACCAAAAGAAAAAATGGCTGAAGTAAAAAATTCGTTACGAGTAATAACACTGAATGTTAATGGATTAAATTCACCAATCAAGAGACACAGATTGGCAGAATGGATAAGAAAATATGATCCATCTCTATGCTTTCTACAAAAAACCCACCTTCGACCCACGGATTCAAGGAAGCTGAAAGTGATGGCTGGAAAACCATTTTACAAGCTAACAATAGCCAAAAAAGGGCAGGAGTAGCTATTCTAATATTAGACAAAATAGATTTAAATGCAAAACTATTGTAAGAGACAAAGATGGACACTACATATTATTAAAAGCAGTAATCTCTCAAGAAGAGAGAGCAATCATCAACATTTATTCACCTAATTAGGGTGCCTCCAAATATGTGTGGCAAACTCTGGAAGAACTAAGAGGAGAGATAAATGCCTCTACAATTATAGCAGGGGACTTCAACACACCACTATAATCATTAGACAGAACATCTGGGCAGAGAATCAATAAAGAAACTAAGGCACTCAACAATACATTAGAAGACATGGACTTAATAGACATATACAGAACACTACACCCAAATACAGCGGGATTTACATTCTTCTCAAGTGCACGTGGAACATACTCCAAAATAGACCACATGCTAGGCCACAGAACAACTCTCAATGAATTCAGAAAGATTGAGATTATACAAAGTAATTTCTCTGACTACAACAGAATGAAGTTGGAAATCACTTACGGCCAGAGAAACAGGTTAGGCACAAGGATATGGAAGTTAAACAACACACTCTTAGACAAACAGTGGTTCAAAGAGGAAATTTCAAAAGAAATCAGTAACTACCTTGAAACTAATGAAAACAACAACACAACATATCAAAAATCTATGGGTTGCAGCGAAAGCAGTCCTGAAAGGGAAATTCACAGCCATAAATTCATATATTAAAAAAGAAGAAAGAGCTAAAATTGAAGACCTAACTGTATACTTGGAGGAATTGGAAAAATAACAATAAACTAAACCTAAAGGAAGTAGAAAGAAGGAAATAACAAAGGTTAGAGCAGAACTAAATGAAATAGAGAATAAGAAAGCACTGGAAACAATAAACAAAACCAAGAGCTGGTTCTTCGAGAATATCAACAAAATTGAAAAACCCTTAGCCAGACTAACAAAGAAAAAGAGAGAACCGATGCAAATACATAAAATAAGGAATGAGCAAGGTGATATCACTACTGACCCCACAGAAATAAAGAGTATCATAAGAGGATACTTTGAAAAATTATATGCCAAGAAGAATGACAATTTAGAGGAAATGGAAAAGTTTCTAGAAAACCACAAACAGCCGACATTGATGAAAGAAGAAATAGAAGAACTCAACAGTACAATTACAAGTAAAGAGATAGACTCAGTTATTAAAAACTTCTCAACTAAGAAGAATCCAGGACCAGATGGCTTCACAGCTGAATTCTACCAAACATTCCGGAAAGAGCTAACACCAATTCTACTTAAGCTCTTCCAAAAATTAGAAGTAGAAGGAATATTACCTAACTCATTCTATGATGCCAAAATTACCCTAATACCAAATCCAAATAAAAATACCACAAGAAAGGAATATTACAGACCAATTTCTCTAATGAACCTAGATGCTAAAATCCTTAACAAAATACTTGCTAATCACATTCAACAACATATCAAAAGGATTATACACTATGACCAAGTGGGTTTCATCCCGGGTATGTAAGGATGGTTAAATATAAGAAAATTAATCACTGTAATACACCACATAAACAGAATGAAAGAAAAAAATCACATGATCATCTCTATAGATGCAGAAAAAGCATTCGACAAAATACAGCACTCTTTCCTCATAAAAACACTACAGAAGACAGGAATAGATGGAAACTTTCTGAAAATGATAAAGGGTATATATGAAAAACCCAAAGCTAACATCATTTTCAACGGTGAAATCCTAAAAGCCTTCCCTCTGAGATCAGGAGCAAGACAAGGATGCGCACTCCTATTTAACATTGTCTTAGAAGAACTTGCACGAGCACTGAGACAAGAAAAGGACATAAAAGGCATCCAGATTGGAAAAGAAGTAAAAATTTCATTATTTGCAGATGATATGATCCTATACATAGAAAGCCCTGAGAAATCTACAACAAGGCTTCTAGAACTTATAAAGGAGTTCAGTAATGTTGCAGGCTATAAGATCGATGCTCAAAAATCAGTAGCATTTCTGTACACCAATAATGAGCAAACTGAGGAGGAAATCAGGAAAAAAATACCATTTACAGTAGTAAATAAAAGAATCAAATACCTAGGAATAAATTTAACTAAAGATGTAAAGGACTTATATACAGAAAATTACACAACACTGTTAAAGAAAATCAAAGAAGACTTAAGTAAATGGGAAAATATTCCCTGTTCATGGATAGGAAGAATAAACATCATCAAGATGTTTACACTACCCAAACTAATCTACAGATTTAATGCAATCCCAATAAAAGTCAACACTGTATTTTTAAGGAACTGGAAAAACTAACCACAAAATATATTTGGAGAGGCAAGAGACCCCGAATTGCCAAAGATATATTGAAAAAGAAAAATGAAGTTGGAGGTATCACACTACCTGACTTTAAAGCATATATAAAGAAATCTTACATCTTGAATCTAAAAAGCCAAACAACCCATTTAAAAATGGGCAAGTGATTTGAATAGAAACTTCTCCAAAGAAGAAATATAAATGGCTACAAAGCCCATGGAAAGGTGCTGAACATCACTATTATGGAAATTCAAATCAAAATTACAATGAGATATCATCTTACACCCATTAGAATTGTGGTTATTTAAAAAACAGAGGTTTAAAAGTGTTGGAGAGAATATGGAGGAAAGAAAACACTTATCTACTGGTGGTGGGAATATAGAATGGTGCAGCCATTATGGATGAGTTTGGCAGTTCCCTAGAAAGCTAAATATTGAACTCCTATATGATCTAGCAATTCCATTCCTGGGTATACACCCAGAAATATTGAAAGCAGGGACATGAACAATGATATATGCACACTGTTCATAGTGGCATTATTCCTTATTACCAAAAGCTGGAAGTAAACCAAATATTCATCAGCAGAAGAATGGATAAGTAAACTGTGGTGTATACATACAGTGGAATATTTTTCAGCTGTAAGAAGGAATGCATTATTAAACCAAGGAATAACATGGATGGATTTTGAAGACTTTATGTTGAGTGAAATAAGCAAGGCCCTGAGCACAAATATTACATGATCTCACTAATGTGGAATAAGCAATTGAGCAAACACACAGAGCTAAATTCTGGAAGATAGGTTTACAGGAGACAGAAAGGGAGTAGAAGGTACTGAGCTGATGCCCATATGGGCAAAATCTATAATAAGTTGGAAGGATGTAGTTGTGAAGTGGATGAGTGTGACAGTGGTGCAGTGATGTGATTGGGTTTGGTGGTTCTGGCCTGTGAGGAAGAATAGTGTGGGGGTGTTGCTTTGTACTATCCATGAAACTGGATGGAGGGTTGGGGGAAGGAGCAGGTAAACTCTGAGCATTTGCAGGTCTGTGGTTAAAACTACAATGTTGAGAATGTTCTTTTTGCAAATATGGCAAGGGAGCATTATTGGTGTAGGGTGTTGGATGTGGGAGTGTATTTGGGACAGGGTGCACTTGGGGCTGGCTTCCATGTAATATGTAAGTGTTTACCTTTTCATAGTGTGTTGTATCAGTGGGTGGAGATCCATGCAGTACACAAGAAAATATCAAATTCCCATCATGAAGAATCCTGCTATTTTCTCAATTAGAAGGACAAGAATCCCTTGAGAACATAGGCAGTGCCTCATGAAAGAAAACAGATAAATATGTCAAGCCCTCAATATTATTTCAAGTAAATATGGATCTTATCCTTCAAAATTTCTAACTTAGTGGTTCCCATATCTTCCGTAGGGGGCGGGGAGAAAAGAATTGATAGAATGAAGAGCATTTCTTGGGCATTAGAATTGTTCAGCATAATGTTGCAATAATGGATACAGGTCCCTTGAAATTTCATCAAAACCTATAAAAGTGTATGATTCAAAATGTAAACCATAATGTAAACCATTGACCATGGTTAGCAACAATGCTTCAATATTTGCACATTAACTGTAACCAATGCACCATATGTTTGTAAAATGATATTGAGAGGGGAGAGGAGAAAATGGGGAAGGCGTTGGTTCTATCAGAATCCCCTGTATTTTCTTTGTGACTTTTATGTACACTAAAGTTTCTTTGAAGATAAAATGAAAAAAAAATAAGACACCGGAGGAACAAATGGAGGAAAATATCACTGTACATACAAGACAAGATTTCTTACAGTGATGAAAGACATATTACCAAAAGTTTTTAATTTTAGTTTTTAATTTTTATATTATTTCAAAATTTTGTACAGTTTTTTTGTATTTTATTTGTTATTTTTAAAACTATCACTGTTATTTCATTTTCATATTAATTTTATTCAGGTATTTTGCTGACTTCATTTTTTAAGAAGTTTTGTATCAGAGAAGGGTTCCAACTATGGCAGGGGAAGATCATTCGTCGGGGCGTCAGTGATATGGGATGCATGGGAGGAGGTTCACCCGGGGCATACCTATAAGGCATATGAATGAGTTCAAGTGTTCATGGGGAATTGTCACGGTTGGTGAGGATCTACACAATAACCAAAAGAATATTGAATTCCCATCTTGAGTAGTTCTGCCACATTCTCTAATAGGAGAGCAAGAGTTTCTTGAGTACAGTGGAAGTGACTAATGAAGGAGGGTGGACCATTGACAGACTCTTGATACTGAAGACGCTAATTATGAACCTTTTCCTTTGAAATTGAAATGGAGCCTAGTATTATAGGTTACCTAAGAGTAATCTCCTGAAAGCCTCCTTGTTCTTCAAATATAGCCACTCTTTAAGACAAACTCAGCATATAACTGCATTACCCTCCCCCTGGCATGGGACATGAATCCCAAGGATGAGCCTCATCAGTACTGAGGGGTTACTACCAATCATCAACTAGCAAAGCCACTGGTAACAGACCTTGATTAAAAGGGGAAAAGGGTAGAAAAAAATGAGTTTAAATGACTAAAATTCTTCAAAGTGAGTCGGGAGCACATTTCAGAGGTTACAGGTATGCATATCTCAGCAAGACCACATTGACTGCCACAGTAAATATTGCCTTAAATATTGGGGCTCCTGAGGGCTCTAAAGATATCCAGACCCTACAGGCAGAGCTAACACTTCAGGACTTTGGTGCCGTCAGTAGGCCTTTGGAATTTATGCTCCCCAGTGTGACAGAGTTGGACTCAGCTGTGTTTTCCCTACAAATGGCTCTTCTGTCCCCTCTCTTTGAAACAAGATTAGTACTCAAGTTGATAGGCTTATGTCCAAGAGACTTTCCATGTGCCATTTGGGCCCTGAATCTTAACAGAGTTGCAACAGCTACTCTCCAGTCCATTAGAATCAACCAGTACAACTAAGAAGGAGATGATGATAGATAACGACCATCTCAAGGAACAGAGAAAGTCTACAACTGCAACCAAAATAGCCCCATCCATCTGCTCCAAGGGATCTAAGCCCCCTCTCAATTAGAGGCAGAGTGGGCATCACCATCCAAGAATCCTCAGGATTGGCAAATGAACGATGACTAGAGTACACACACTTTTACTCTATTATAGACTTATTGTCATTTTAGTAATGGAAGAACTTTTATAACTGATGTGGAGGCAGTGGCCACCAGAGGTTCTGAGGGAAGGGAGAGGGAAAAATAGGTGTAATATGAGGGCATTTTCAGGACATTGGAGATGTCCTGAATGATTTTGCAGTGACAGATACAGGATATTATATATTTTGTCATAGCTTACAAAAATGTGTGTAAGAGAGTTTAAACTATAATGTAAACCATAATCCACACTTAGTGGCAATGCTCCAATATGTGTTCATCAATTATAACAAATGCTACACACTCATGAATGATTTTGTTAATGGGAAAATGTGTGGGAAGGGGAAGTGGTGTGGTATATGGGAATTCACTATATTTTCAATGCAACATTTATGTAATCAAAAACTTCTTTCAAAGTAATAAGAAAGATGTTAATATCAAGCAAATATACAACCAATGTAAACTATGGAGAGTAGTGAATACTAATATATTAATAATTTTGCATTAATGGTAAAAAAAGAAAAAA
This sequence comes from Tolypeutes matacus, assembly GCA_026826555.1. Lineage (NCBI taxonomy): Eukaryota > Metazoa > Chordata > Mammalia > Cingulata > Chlamyphoridae > Tolypeutes > Tolypeutes matacus. Next base: position 844,545 of record JAKSZT010053891.1, read on the forward strand.
ATTGACTAAGTGAACGAAACTAGACAAAAGGAACTACATGATGTTTGACTCCATTTATACAAAATATAAATACAAATAGATTAGAGAGACAGAATTAGAATAGCAGCTATGTGTCACATGGGAAAGAAAGGGTGATTGAGAGGTGATTATTAAAGTGTAGAATTTTCTGTTTATCTTTTGCTTATTATTATTTTCATGATTATTTTGGAGTAATGAAAACACTTTAGTATTAATTGCAGTGATTAAGGACAAATAAATCATAAAAACAAATACAATTGATTGTACACATTGGATGGATTATATACATTATGAATATGTATCAATAAAATTTATTAAAAACTTTGTAAAATAAAAGAAAAAGTAAATCATATCATGTAAATCCTGGTCCACATGAAGCAGACATTTTGGATCTTTAGTAAAAATATGGATTTTGGATCATTGTGATGATATATTTAGAACTTTAAATATTTAAAATCTGATGAAGCAAATCCAACTTGAAATTAATGAAATGGAAGTATATTTTTTACATAAATTTTTCTTCAATCAATCTTATATCATACATATTTGAATAAATAAAGAGAAAGATGAATGAATTCCAACAATGTTATATATTCATCTATCAGCAATTGGAAGACAGTATTAACTATGAAAGAGAGAAGAATATATTTAGTAATCTAGAAAAATATCTGTGAAATATAACTAGATAAGAATGAATACATTTATATGTGCATCATGCTATTATTTTAATAACATAAAAGAAGAGGATTTTTATTTCAACTTAATTCATTAACAAATGATAGCAAAATTTTAAAACAATGGATTTTTCTATATTGAGAAAAACATGCAAGAAATTAAGTTTGAAATTTTAAATGTTTTTAACCATAATTTAAATGAGTAGAAGAGCAAAAATAAGAGCAAGCTATATTTTAGAAAGTTCAGTATTTTAAAAACATATTATCGCTACTGAAATTTCCCCTTCACATTAATATCCCAAAATTACATAGTTTGAAACGACTGAATTTCTATCACTTTAATTTACCTGTTTTCAATTTGAAATCAACCACTGTTTTCTATACACATCAAATTACTAATTTTTGCTCCTAATGAATAAAGTCCTCAAATTTCATTTAACATAAAGTATTTTATAAATAGAAATACAGGTATGTATGTAAAGTCTCGGGGCAGAACAGACGATGGAGAATGTAAAATAAACTTTAACAAATACTTTTTTTTTTTTCAAAAATACTTAGTAGAACATTACATTATTTTCATTAACATAGTTTGATCCACTCATTTGCAGGAAAATCTAATGTTAGAAGTAGGAATGAGAACACAGAAGGGGAAGAACAATTATAACTTATTCCACTGAAATAGCTAGTATGTTAATGTGATTATTTTGCTTGAGCCCTCTAAATCATTTCAAAGTGTTATCTGAGTTTTACCTATTGTTCCTTGTTTTCTCTACCTATAGCAGAGAAAGTCATCAACAAAGAAAATTATGTTTTGTTTTAAGATGATTTTCAATAGGAGAATAAAAAATATATCCAGCTACCAGAGTGCAGTAGGGGGCTGTTCAATATACAGTGTCTCTGCTATGAAATATAGAGATTTCTGAATTCTGACTAAGGTAAATGCATATGCTGATTATTAAAATTAATATTGATTTTAACATTTACAGATTGTTGTTTGATACAAGACTTTCAATTTTTTTATTTATTCTTAAAATATCTCATTTTTCATTTTTCATTTTATCCATATATTTCTTATAATCCAATGATCCATTCCTTATTGAAATGTGGGATCAATTTTTAAACAAGGAAATCATGTGTGAGGTATATACACATACACACACACAATACATTTTAGAAGTCTTATATTCCTCTCAAACCCATTTTAGACTTTTCCATCCATATACTTAATCCCCCAGTAAGAAAAAAAGGCTTTTAACCCTACCACATATTGTTTTCCATTATTATAGATTAGTATGGACATTAATATCTTTGAATCCTGACTATGTTTTCATAGTGTCCTCAGACCTCTTCAGCTGAAGAATGACTTTATCCATTGCAAATACAAAGTGTGAGCATCCAGGCTTTTTATTCCCACTGATTTCATCCCTTGCTGTGTCAACACCAGGTGTTTTTGTTTGTTATTTGTTTGTTTGCATTGCAAAGAAAGTTTTCAAAATGTTTAGTGTGTGATTCATCTTATATTAACATTGGCATCTCCAATGAATATTGACTTCTACAAATATTTTAATACATTATTAAGCTAGCTAATCATCTCCTATTTTGAAATAAAGCCACATGATAGACCAAGACTAATAGGAAGTTACAGAAATGGAAGTTGTGATGATTAAGTTCTTGTGTCAATTTGTCCAGGTTATGGTTCCCAGTTGTTTGATAAAGTAAGCATTGATTGTTACTGTGAGGATATTTCACAAATTTAAATCATCAGTAATTGATTGCATCTATGACTAATTACATCTATAATCAACTAAGGAGATAAACTTCAGCATGAGAGAAATGTCATTCAATCAGTGGAAGACTTAAAGGAAGAACAGTCAGAAGGGAGAATTTCCATCTCTACATCAGCCAACCAGCTACTTCTGGGGTGTTGTAATTCAACGTGGAGGTAGACGGTGCCGGGAACGATCCAAAGAAAGATTGGGATCAGGGGACCTCACTCCATGTGGAATGCAGGCAAATTTATTTAGGCTGAAGCTGCTTTTATACTACAAAGCTGATAACAAAAGTAGGACATCTTCTGTTAGTTCCTCTGCATGGCACGTAAGAGCACTGCTGGTTCCTGTATCTCTAGATTAGGGATTTATACAATAACTTCTTAGTGGTGGGTTCATTCCGCTCTGCTTCCTCCCTTTGATGTCTGCAGTGTGCAGAGTCCTTGGAGACATTTGCTAATGTTTCTTTTCTAGCAAGCATGCTTTTTAGATGCTTAACCCTTTATGCTCTGACTCTCAGCATCTTCCCCAACACTGGGGAATTCAGTGAAAACTTTCATCAGATTCCCCAGCTTGAGGCATTCCCTAAGGAATTCAGAATTACCCATCCCCAGAATTGTGTGAGACAATTCCTATAATAAATGTCATAAAATTCTCCTGTCAGTTCTGTTTCCCTGGAGAATCCATGTCAATACAGAAATATATATGGAAAACCCAATCTGACATGCAATAAATTAATATATAGTGATTTTAAAAATTATTTTGTCAGTAACTCTGAAAAGAATATATTTGGATGAAATTTAATAACCTATTCAATGTTCTTTAAATCTATGTTTCAAGAATTTTCAAAAATTTATACCAGAGTTTATGCCATCTACAGTAAATTATAAGGGTAAATTCACCCAAAATTTTATGAATATTTATTATTCTTCTATTAAAATTTCCAATTGGGAAAGGTAAAGTAGTGGCTTTTCACACATTAAAGTTTTATATAATATTCATATATTATGTTAAGCATATAATTATGTTTACTTAATATAAAATATTTAGTTAACTGTATATAATAAATTTAACTTGAATATGTATCTCTAAATATTTTCTCATTTCTCCTATTAAAAATTATTTACATAGTTTCTCAAAAGGAACATTTATATTTTTATTTGTGATATAGGTTATAAAAGAATGCTAGGGGAATATGTAAAATATAAATCAAATTCCATATTTGAAAAAAGACATGCTTTGCAGAATATTCTTATAAAATATTCTATTCTTGCTATTAGCCAAGTAGCAGTAATTCAAACTTATTAGAGTATAAATTCATGTATATGTGTACATTTATATATATTAATGATTATATATTTATAGATGCTTTGAAGATATTTATTAAGTATTTATATATTATCTTTATAAAATATATGGATTTTTTACTCACATCATTAAAAATAGACTCCATAACAAATCAGGCAATAGATAACAAAGATTCAAGAGAAGACTGTAGCTATCAATAACTGATTGATTATAAGGTTTTATATATAATGAGATTTTTAAAAAATTTAGACATTATATGTCTATATTTTTCTTAAATATTGTACATAGCTGATTTATTTAAGGAATAATTATTACAAATTCTTACATTTTTTAGCAATAGTTGAAGGCTTTTAAGTAATTTATTTATTCATTTATTCTTTTAAGTAATTGTCTTAGCTAATTATAATCAGAATCACAGATGAAACAATGCATTTTCAGACATTTTAATTTACAAATCCAAAACACAAGCCAACTTTACACATCAGATTTTGGAAATAGCTGCTTGATTCTGCACTTGGGAAAATAAGAAATTTGCAAAAGTTGTTATCAAAATCCTGATTTCCTACTCAGGGGCATCTTTTAATGGATTTCTTTTAGACAATGGTATGGAAATAGAGAGAATACACATTTCAAGCATTTTCCATATTCACTTTTTATGTAGAAAGTTACATTTGAACTTATTTTTCATTGTTTTCAAAGATCTTTATTCCTAAAGCTGTACAGTAGAGGGTACAAGTACCCAAAATGTTTGATTTTCTTGAGGAAACTAGTTAAGATTTTATATGTTTAGTCCAAATAGTGGTTACTGTCCAAAGGGTCCTTTGAATTCACAAATCTTAGAGAAATTTAGTCTAATGTGTGAGCACATATTTCATACTAAATATGAATGATGTTTTTATGTTTTAAACTTTTTGATAAACCTATAATGTCAACAACTCATTTGTTCTAATTATAAGATTCAAATTTACTTTATTTGTGACCAACTGATTCCAAACTAACTGGCTAAATCACTCAACTACATTTAAACTATATTTGATTCTATGGGAAAAGCAGTAGACCATACAGTGAATAGACCTTTCCACATTTGGGATAAAATCATTCTTTTTCAAATCGCTGGTATCAGTTATTTGTACAATATGTGTATAATAGATGTTTTCTGACCTAGCAATAAGTCTACTGTTGACTCAAATAATTATATTCAGAAAATAACTACAGAAATATTCTACTTACTAGTGGTTTGAAAAGAGATAAACAAGAATAGTTCCCTGTTTATATTTAAATTTCTCCTGGTCTCATCCATATATAAATGCACCTCTCAGGTATATAAATATATCTGAAATGATTTTTTTGTTAAATGTGATAATAGTTCTTGCCCCAAGAGTTTGTTAAGAAGATTAAATGGGACATATTAAATAAGTACACACAAATACACATATACACAGATATAAGCACACGGACATAAAAGAGAGCCTAGGAAATTGAGAGTGTTCAATACTATTACTACTAATAATATCTATTATTACCATAGCATTTTCTATTATTCTGCATTGTTATAATTATTAATATAGTATTTATATATACAGTTAAGCATATACCAAGATAAGGAGGGAGAGTGAAGGAGAGGAAGGAAGATACTGAGCTAGAAAGCAAATGCGAGAGAGTGTTAAAGGAATGATAGAATAACACAGATTAAAGAAAACTTTGGTCCTTTGAGGTGAATCAGAAATATATTGTTTACTTACTGCCTGGTAAAATTGTTCCATAAGGCTTCTTGTGGGATAAAAAGGAACTCAGTATATTGAATGAGAATGTCAGAGTTGCCTTCCTCACATAAACATATACACATTCACAGGTGTACTAAATGTGGCAGGTATGAAGGAGAAAGAATAACGGTTCATGGTATGTTATGTTACTTATTCTGAAATCAAGTAGTTCTGTTGGTCACAAATTCTTTCTATAATATTGAGGTAATACTATAATTAACAGTTAAACTCTTTTGCCCTTCTGGTTTTATAGAATCATTGCAGGGTGACAATATGTGTGCTCCTTGTTTATGTTACTCCATTTTAAGGGAATCCTATGAATAGTATCTCACAGTGACATCAAATATATCACATCTGCCACTGAACAGCACTAGTGAGTCTCCACTCCAGTTAACGGTACTGCCATATATAAGTTGCTCAACCCAGACATCATGGAATTCTCCTTGACTTCACATAAGATCACACACTTCTTCACTCTCATTGAAACCAGGGGGTGCAGCTTAATGACTAAATTCTGGACAGTGAAAAAATAATAATAATAAATACAAAAAACCTTTGTGTGTCCTTTATCCTACTACTTAGAATATGAATGTGATATTGTAGTCATTCATTTGTCCAGAAACATTGCATGGGGGAAGAAATCCTTAAAAAGCCAGAACTGAAAACAAGGACCCAATTTCTTATTTTTCAAGAGTCACCAAAGCAGCCCTGGTCTTGGATAACATTCTTTTTCCATTGAGCAAGATAAAGAAAAACAGTTTTCTTTAATGATCAAGCCCCTATTAATCAGGTTTATCTTACTAATGGTGTTACCTAATTCTCACAGGTGATGCATTTCACTGCAAATGAAGGAATGTGAAAATATATGGTAGGAATTAAGAGCAAGAATTTTGGTGATTCTGAGGATTTGGGGAAATGGATTTTGTGGTAGACAGCAAAATATTTCCTTAGTCTGTAACATCCTATACAATAAAAGGGAAATTAAGTGGCAGTTGAGGCTATAGTGTTAGATCCAAGATTAGAAAAGTTCAAACTATTAGCCATGGTCTTTCAATTTTCTGTGACATTTAGGAAGAGAGAGTTGAAATAAAGTTTGAGCAAATAGAGTACAGGACAATATAGCTTTGTTGATAAAATTTTTCACTGACTGAAACATACATATTACATAAATAATTAGGAACCTTGCAGGACTGATGATGTCAAATGTACTTAAAACAAAAGCATCTGTTATGTAGTAGAGGATGATTATCAGCCTTACAAAGAGATGAATTGCTGGCTTAAACTTTATCCAGCAACTTTCCTTCAGAGTTCTTTCACAGAGAATGGTGACCACTTTCCTCTTCACAATGGATCAAATACAGTTTCTTTCTACTAAAGCTTATTGTTACAATCTCCTTCCTGGAAGCGATGACTGGATTTAAAATTCTGACTCCACAGATTTGTTTTATTTTTTCTGAAATTATTTGTTAATGAAAACAGGTACAGGTAAACTAAATTTCTGAAGGACCAGTGTTCGATAACCTAAAATCGTAGTTAATATCATCCTGAATTTTAGAATTTTATATAATTCCTTAGATTAATAAATATGATTTAGCAGGAATTAAAATACAGATTCAGGGCATGTCTGAAAAATGACCAATACTCTCCACAGAACAGGAAGGTAAGGTAGATTAAGAAAAATAAAAGAAAATGTTCAAGTGATAATATGAGTGGGAGAGCCCAGGAGATGAAGATAACTCCTCCAGAGTGCAAAACAAGGGCTTATTTGACTGGTCAAATAAGGCAAATAAGGCAACATTTCTATTGTCAGCAGAGAAGCATTTTACTATCCATATCCATAAAGGTTTTCAGTATTACAGGTTTTGGTTTTTTTTTTTTTTTGGAGATTATTTCAAGTGAATATTTAATAATTAGTTAATAATTATTTTATATGGGACATTCATTATTTCTAAATTTTTGTTAGTCACTAAAATAATTGAGTCTTTAAAATTTGTATGTTTTGGAAATAATTACTAAAGTAGAAGTAAAATTAAGTGTTAAATACAATATAATGGGTATATTTATTTTCATCTATTTCAACAAATTTCCAAATTTATCTAAATGGACTGCCATTTTGAAATTTTTCTTTCATTGCCTTAATTTCTAAAAAAATCTATCCTACTATATGACATAGTGAGCTTATTGCTATTTCATATTCATTTTTATTATGCATAGATAATTATTTTATAAAATTTCACTTTTTCCAATAAGAATTTATAGTACCAAAATAAGTTGATGTGGGAAGAGAAAAGCTCAGGATTGTTTTGTGATAATCTTCTGCTCAACTAAAAACATCTATAAGATTATGATTTTGGCTGTCGAGGATTTAGTTTAATTCTAGTATGTTTAACTAGTTTATGTAACCATACAGAACTGCCCTTCTTCAGGATAGACAGAGCACTGTTTGGCAAAGACAAGAAAATATCATGCTCCTCTTGATTGATGCAGAAAAGGCATTTGACAAAATGCAACATCCTTTCTTGCTAAAAAAAAAAAAAAAACACTCTAAGATAGGAATAGAATAAAAATTTCTCAACATAGTAAAGTACATATATGAAATACCCAGAGATTCCAGTACTTTGAATTTGTCATTCTGCATTATGACTTTCTGCCTTCTCATGTGACCTATAATTTGTCAGAGCCATACTAACATACTCTTATTTACTCTCCAAGTGTAAATCCAGTTTTCATTCTACCAATAAAATGCCATAGACTGCCATAAGCTCACAAATCAATTGCATTGCCCACATGTAATTTTCATAGCATGTCACTCAGTAGTACTTTATATTGTTTTATTTTTTTTAACTCTTGAAATGTTTGTGGTCTAGGAGGGAATATAGTTGGCTAAAAAATTAAAATTTAAAAATGTCCTCTTCCAAAGTAATATTGTTTTACTTTTGCTCTTATTGCTGCAGAAAAGTAATGATGCCAAATGCTTCTAATTTAATACTCCTTTCCCTTTTCATTCACTCAGTAGAGCTCCTTTCTACTTTTTCAATGGCATACTGCTAGATTCACAAATAATTCAATAAAGCTGTAAGATCCAAAATTTCATGAAAATTTTTTTTCTCTTTTTCAGTGAAAAATAAAGATCAGATGCTCTCAGACAAATATTGTCAAGAAGTAGTATATGAGAGAGTGTGGCAAAAGATCCTGGTTCCTTTAGGGGGGTAGTTGTCAGTTGATATGAAGCACACCCAGCACTTATACAATGTATATCATATGCCTGGTAGTGATTCATTATATTTCACTTTATAGAAATCATTTCCCCAAGAAATACATACACAATTAGTTACTCAACATAGAAATGCTTGATCTCTATGTTTTGCAAAACTTCATTTGTTCTTTATCCTTATGAAAATATAGTTATGATAAATTAAGCTACCTACCTGCACAAGGCCAAACTTTTTATATTAGATTTATTATAATCCATTGTGTTTGGTATGAAATAAAAGTCAATTAAATGCAAAGGCAACAATTTTATGAGGTCAGATTAAAAATAACTAATCTGGGAACATCAATTGTTTTGAATCAATTTCAGATTTCATAATGCATAAAGCAAATTTCTTCCTTTAGAAGCATAATATACTTCAGGATGATAATTAATTTTAGTAATTGTTCTATAACACAAATAGACACAATAAGGACAGTACAAAGAAGATGTTAAAAATTTTAAAGATAAGGGTAATGAAAATTTTTGTGGGAAAAAGAAAATGTGCAGCATTGTCTAATAATTTTTCAATTAAATAAATACTTGCTGAGTTTCTATGCTAAGCCACACTCTAAACTGGGCACTGAAGATATATCCACTCCCTCATCATAATATATTTTACTAAAGAAAATTTACATATAACAAATACATACAGAACTCAGTGTTAAATTACAACTAAATTTAAGGCTATAATAGAGAGACAAATGTTTTTTGAAGTGAATCTAATAGAAGAAAATAAACTAGTATGGAATGATCCTAGACAAAGGAAGCCTCATGGATAAATGTACAAGGGCAGAAAAATATAACACTAGATTAGGAATAAAGAAATAGTCATAATACTGTATGGATTGCATATCCAGAAGTTATAAATATCTGCAAGTCTTATTGGTAGTAAATTCAAATTTCTTGTCTATTGTTTGACCTTTTCAAAAATTTCTGATGATTTAGATATTTAATGGTATTCCCTCAAGCTACTGTTGCCTCATGAAAATAATTGATCAAAACTATCTTTTCCACTGAGAATTTCTTGCCAACCGTCTTTACTCTCTGCCTTTGTCTTTAGAGACAAATATCACTATAGTTCTTACTCCCAGATTAGACTTTCATCCTGTATTACCATTTGCTAATTTTTGTTTTGTATTACTTCCACCTCTTTCTTCACTTAAGTCCTCCAAACTCATTTGAAACTTCCTACTTATCTTCCTTTAAATTAAAACTTAGATATTACCTTACCAAAATTGTCTTGATACATTGTTCCAAACACATGCATTCAATCTAGGCATCCTCTGATCTTGATGCCTTACTCTATACTCCAAGAAGTTTGTTTTTGTATTATTATAAGGGCATGTAAAAAAGTATTATAAAGTTAAATTAAAATGTACCTATCTTTTCTTACTGGAACATAAGAAAAGTTACATAAAATAGGTCTAGAAAGAAAATACCTTGTCCAATATCTTATATCATTTAATTTGAGAATTGATTATGCGTATCACCCAAGGACATAGCATTTGAGAAACCCCTGGAAACATCATTTTGAGAGTCCCATTACTTCATTTATCAACCTCCATCTACAAACATGAGAAATTCTTATTTTCATCTTGCTTTCACTGGAACCAGCCTAACACCCTCTGCTTTCAATGTGAATTGCAATTTAAATTGCTACCCTACATGTCTGAAGGTGATTCAGAAGGAAATAAAGGAGGGAATCATTGTGATATAGATTACCTTGGTGACATCTGTCAAATGAAAAGAGCATCCTGGAAACATGATTGACTCCTTTTTATAATACATCCAATTAAACAGCTTAATAAAAATTAACTGTGGAGACACAGAGATTTAAAATTTTAAATAACACTAAAAAGCAGTGTGAGATGATTTTGCCTTTTTAAAACTATGTTTAATTGCAATTTCCATTTCTGACTACAAATCCAAAAAATAGGTCTATACTCTTGACATATGGAATGTTTACTCATCCTTTACTTTTGCACATTTCTAATTATTATATGTCTAAGAATTTTGTGTTGGTAAGAATGATTTCTATTCCAAGTGACAAGAAAAGCAAATGAAATTGGAGTTAGCAAAATTTTAAAAAAATATCTTAACTTCTTTAACTAATGATTCCACAGTTTCATTCATGTAAGCTGTGTGCTTAAATGTGTCTCTCTCCACTCTGATCTACTTACCTATGCACTGGCTTCATTCTCAAAAAGGTTCTCTTTATCAGGTATCCCTACTAGTTCATAGATAATATTCTTTCTGGTTTAAATCCAATAAAAAAGCAAATGTCTTTCTTCCTAACCTTCAGCAAAATTCCTAGGATTACTTTGGATAAGTCATATGCCTGATCCTAAACTATTCACTGCAGCTGAAAGGAAACAGTATTCTGATTTTCCAAGTCTAACACATTACTGAGACTTCAAGCCTTGCATAAACTCAACTCCTGCATGGTGGAAATTTAGTTTATTCATTTTATATTCATTACAGACATCATTTCAAGGAATATTCTCACTTATATTTTTGTGTTCTTTACTGATTTGTTTAATCAAATAAATTATGGTATTGCTGTGTCAAAGTTTATACATATTTGAAAGTTTTTTAAAAATGTACAAAATTGCCTCTCAGAAAAGTTGTACTAATGCATATTTCAATAAGTAGTGTATATTATCATCAGATCTAGGTATTATCATATTTTGCTGATCTTTGCCATTTGGAAAAATGAACTATTTCATGTTTATTTATCCTTGATTACCAATGAAACTAAATATAATTTTTATGTCCCTTCATCTTTTGCTTATCTGCCTTTTTTAACTAATCCTTTTTATATTTTCCCATTATATATACTAGATTGTTGGTTATTTTTATTATTTATTCATAAGAACCCTATATATATTCACTCAATCATTGAAAGAAATTGAATTTTATGACAGGAATAATGGCTTAGGAATTCAGAATACAACAGCAAATAAACAGATGAAAATCCTTAGCCTAATATATATATTTAGAACAACATAGATATTTTGAAATTTTTATCCCAAAGCAAGTTGAAAGAATTGTATAATAACACAAATATAATGTTCACCTATTTTCACAAATTGCTAGATTTTGCAACATTTACCATTCTCTATCTTAACATATATGCAACAAAACACACACATAAAGGCTTATAAGGATGCACAGGAATTTTTGTTGAACCATTTGAAAGGAAGTTGTAGATATTGATAATTTATCTCTAAATACTTCACAAAATATTACTAACAAAACTGTAGAAAGATAATAATACCAAGAAATTTAACTTTGATGATATTATCTATGAAAAGTCTATATTCGGTATTTTTCAAATTGTCTCCAAATTATTCTTTATAGTTTTTAAAAATCAAGGATCCAGTTAAAACCCTGAATTAAATTATATTGTCTAAATGTAATTTAATTTTTTAAATTTTTATCTCTTTAGTTTAGAATTTTTTCCTTTTTTTTCATGATATATTTTATTTTTTAAGAAGTGAGGCCAATTTTCTTGTAGAATGTTTCACACTAAGTGTTGGTGTGATTCCAAATTAGTGTGTTTGTATTCTTCATGAATAGCTTAAGATTAAACATTTAAGGTAAAAATACCATATAGGTGATGTTGTATACTTGCCATCATATCATATCATGCATATGATGTTCATTTGTTCTATTATTGGTAATGCCCAGTTTGATTTTTAGTTAAGGTGGTGTGCATCAGATTTCTTTATTGTGAAAGTGGCTTTTTAAAATTAAAAGTACTTAAAAGTAATCTGTGGGGAATTCAAACAATACTGGTTAATTGTTTTGTTCCCCAGCAAATTTGTATCCAATGTTTTAAGAATCCATTGATACTACTTGCCAATTATCAATTGTTATATTGGCAGTTTTAAAAGGGTCATTTTCCAATTTTATCATTATTTTACATTTAATAGGCAGAATTCTTTTATAGAGAAAATTTTCCCATACATCTTATTTGAGTATTAATATGCTTCCATAGACTCATTTTTATCCATTGTGTTATAATCCATATTAACTATTATTATGGTGATGCTCAATGCTGATGGTAGTGCCAGAAAAGCTAGTTACTATGTCTTAAAATATCCTGTTTGTCTTTGAAAACTTTCTTGATTTCTGCAACAATATGTGCCAGGTTCAACTTACATTTTCTTTATCCTTTCCCTAGAACCATCAATTTCTCCAGTGAGCCCTGGTGACTTTTAGTAGGGAATAATGTTTAGAATAATGTTTAGAAACTAAAACTTGGTGCTCAGTGTGCTCATTGTGAAAATATCATTGATTCTACCTCCTCTCAGAGAAGAAATATATATTTCAACAATTTATCCCACAAAAATATCTTAATACCACAGTCTTCATGATCTTACTGGATTCCATATTTTTTTCTTATTTCTCTCACAGTGGGAACCATAGTTCCTAATATAAATGTATATACTAAAATTTTCTGTTCTATAACACCCCCAAAAATCAGAGTTAATATACAAATACCACTCAAAAAACAAACCTGCTCTGTAAATTTTTTAAGTTTTCCAATTGTTATTAATATTTTCACTGTGGGTGAAGAGTCTAAAAGCTACTTAAATAGGTTACTTTTTTCTGTGTGGTTACTTATAAGTTACAGGAATATTCTCCAAATTCCTCCCTTCCATGCTTTGGGTCATTGTTGATGTACATTTAACTTTTGCATAAGCTATAGATACAAAATACATTGTTACTATTCTGTTTTTACTGTAAGCAGTTTATTATTTTTTAGAGCAATTAAAAATAAGAAAAAATAAATTTTATATTTGTCTTTATCTATGCCACTTCCAGTACTCTTCAATGCTTTGTGTAGATAAAAGTATTTGCTATAATATTTTTCTCTATGAAGAACTTTCTTTAACAGTTCTTAAAGTACAGGTCTGATGGTATTAAATTCCCTCCTTTTGTTTGTCTGAAAAAGTCAACTTAAGCAGTATAAAATTATTTGAAGTTAGATTGTGATTAATTAAAGATGCATATTGTAAACCCTAGTGCAATAACTAATATTTCAAAGAGTTAAAAACACACAATGAAATTACTAAATATTTCTAAAGCATTAAAATAATGCCTGGATCACTCAGTAAATTTTGTCCCTATAATTATCATCTCACCAATAATGATTTTATGAATGGTAAATTGAGTTAAATGACGCAAAAGTTTTGCTGAAGATCTGAAATTATTTTACAATATAAATATAAAATAATCTATTTAAATTGTACTTTTAAATCACCTTATGTGAAGACTGATAGAAAACTCAATAAAATGTGAAAATTAAATTTTGGGTCTATTTTCTTAAGTTCAGAATTTTATTAAATATATTAAATGTAAAAGAAAATATATAATTGTTTGCCTTTGAAGCAAATGAATAAAGCATATGAGATGAAGCTTATTACAAGGACGTTCATATATTTTTGGTAAGTGTACAAGAAGTTTGTTATACTGAGAAGCAAAACAATTAAATAAAATGAGATTTTCTCTTGCAAAGAGAGAAGTTTCATTTTTAATTCTAACGTTCAATAATCTTAGGCAATTTACTGCATTTGTTTTTAAGTTTATGTAATTTTTGGATGTTTTATTATCTAAGAATATTCAATTATTTATTTCAGAGGACAAATAGATGATAAACCAAGTTAAGATTAGAAGGGAAGTAAGCAAATATCTTGTGAGGCATGTTATATATAGATAAAGTAGGTAGAACATATTCAATGGCTAGATAGAAAAGTAAGAAGGAACTAATATTTAAGAGATATCAAATATGTATACTATTTTGAGTAATAAAAGAAAAACTTGATAAATGGGACCTCTTCAAAATTAAAAAATAAATGTGCTTTAAAGGAGTTGTCAAGAACCTGAAAAGGCAGTCTAATCAATGGGAGAAGATATTTTGGAATCTCCCACCTGTTTAGGGCCTAACATCCAACATATATAAAGAAATCTTACATCTCAAAAATAAAAAGACAAACAACTCATTTGAAAAATGGGCAATAGATTTGATTAGACACATTTCCAAAGAGGAAATAAAGATGGCTAAAAAGCACATGGAAAGAAGCTCAACATCACTAGCTATTAGGAAAATGCAAATCAAAACTACAATGAGATATCACCTTACTCTTATTAGATTTGCTGCTATTGAAAAAAAAAAAAAGCATTGGAGAAGACGTGGAGGAATAGGAACACTCATTCACTTCTGGTAGGAATGTAGAATGGTGGTTACTGTGAAGGATGGTTTGGTAGTTTCCCAGGAAGCTAAATATAGAATTGCCATATGATCCAGGAATCTCACTATTAAGAATATACCCAGAAAAACTGAAAGCAGGGATGCAAACAGATATATACACACCAGTGTTCATTGTGGCATTATTCAAAATTGCCAAAAGTTGGAAGAAACCCAAGTGTTCATCAATGAATGAATGGATAAAAAAATATGGTATATACATATGATGGAATATTACTCAGTTGAAGGAAGGAATGAAGTATTGATACATGTGACAACATGGTTGAATCTCAAAGACCTTAAGTTGTAGGATGTAAGCCAGTCAGGAAAGGATAAATATTGCATGATCCCACTGATATGAACTAATGCTATTGAGCAGATTCACAGAGGCAGAGTCTGGAAGATAGGTTACCAGAAGATAGAAAGCAAGAAGAGAGTGGTGAGCTGATGCTCAATCTGGGTAAAATCTATGATAGAGTGGAAGGAGAGGTTTGGCAGTGGATAGAGGTGATGGTGGTGCAGTGATGTGAATGGGGTTGATGATGTAGGAGTGGGTGTGGGAGTAGGGCTGTTTTTGGTGAATTGAGCTATCCATAGAGTTTTTATAACTAAGAGATTTCAAAGTGTGTTGGGAGGTCATTCCAGAGGTTAAACCTGTGCATGTCTGAGACAGATCTCACTAACTGTAACAAATCCTCAGGCATGGGTGCTCCTGAGGCTCTAGAGACACCTGGACACTATAGGCAAGGCACACCCCCATGAAATCAGAAACCTTTTAGTGAGCCTTACCTGGAATATATGATAACCTATTTCCCCATTGTTACAGAGTTAAGCTCATTTACAATTTCCTTACACATGATTCCTCTACCCCTTTTATTTGAACATATAATTAGCACTATACCCATTAAATATATGTCCAAGGGACTTAAATCTTTAGTCTGATCATATGCATGTCGAGAACTATACCTCAGCAGAGTTGTGGTCAAAACCTATTCTCCAGTTCATTGGACTTACCCAAGACAACTAACAAAATGATGATGATGGACAGCTCCCATCCCCAAAAGCAAAGAGTACCTGGAAGCACAAGCAAAATCATTCCTTCCACCTGTCCAATAAGATCTAAGCCCCCTTTTAATCTGAAGAGGAGTGGGCATCACCACTCCAAAATTCTCAAGATTGAGGAATGAACAAACATAAGGAGGGCATGCAATTGTGGACCAAAGTAGACTGATTATTCTGTAGTCATGGAAGAACTTGTAACATTGATATAATGATAGTGTTATCAGAAGCTCTGAAGGGAAGGGTAGGGTAGAATAGGTGGAACATGGGACATTTTTAGGGCATTGGAATTGCTTTGCATGGTATTGCAATGAAAGATACAGGCCATTATACATTTTGTCAAAACCTATAAATTTGTATGGTGCAAAGTATCAAACTATAATGTAAATGATAAACCATGGCTAGTACCATGCTTCAATATATGTTCATCACTTGTAACAAATGTACCTCACTAATGTAAGATGCTATTATTATGGGGAAATGTGAAAGGGAGAGGGCTGGGATATATTTGAATCTGCTATATTTTAATGTAACTTTTCTGTAATCTAAAACTTGTTTAAAAATAAAGTTAAAACTACATGTATACTATTTTTTTCCAAACTGTATCCAGCTTTTATTAAAGATACTTTTCATAAATAATCATGGCATTTCAGGCAGGATATGAGCAGACAATTGTTAAAATATACAACTTTCAAACTTCCTTCTTCATTGGACTACCAAAATCAGAAAACCACCATAAAACCCAATGAAGTCTTCATTTGATGCTCTGAACAGGGGGAGTTTAGAGCAAGGGTTGAATTTTCACATTTAGCATGTTGTTTAACAACTTTTCATGAGCCGACCCTGACTTTCAGGAAATGAAATGAAAACAGCAGAATTATCCACAATCTAAAAAAGGAATTGCTACCCTTTTTAAGAATGCCATTTCCATGGCATCACTGGAAAGTTCAGATTGCCTGACATCCTGGTAACCAATTTTTGGGGGGTCAGGCTCCAACAGGTCTCTGGCTTTAAGGGAGTCAAATGTATGCTGAAGGCAGAAAGAAAAGAGGTCATCAGGACATAAAAACAAATTTTAGTTTTTCCACACCACAAGGCGTCTGTGCCAAGGTGAATTTTTATCAAGCATCAGGGATTCCCTTCTCCTAGGAGTAAAGAGGAAGTCTCTCAAAAAACTAGAGGGGAAAGGTGTTTTCTCCCATATTAATCCAGCTTCAGAGATATTCTATTAGTGACAATTGCCCCTTTACCCAAAAACAACAATGAAGTGTGCTAACACCATAGCTTTAAAAAAAAAAAAGGTAAAACAAAATTCTGCATTTTTATAAAATTGATTAAAAAATAGTATTTCATACTGTACAGTCACCAGAAGTATACAGTTATCAAAAATGTACACACTTCACTTGGCATCTCCAGCACCTTCAGCATTCTATGCCTGGTCTGTTTTGGCATCTCCATTTTCTGCACGGTTATTCCCATCCTTACCAGCATCAGCTTTCCCTTTTTTCCCTTTGGGTACCTTCTCTCCTTTCTTTGCAGGGGTCTTTTTAAGCTTAGTTTCTGGCTTTGGAGGAGTAGGTTTACAGATAACCTTTCAGATCTTCTCTGTAGTTTATCCTTTACCTGGCTTTATCTCCTTTAATGGCCGCTTCAGCCTTTATCTTGGGCATGGTGGCGGCGGCGGGACCTCGGCGCTGGACGCAGGGGTGCAGCGGCGCGCGGGCTCGGCTCGGTCTGGCGGTCGTCCTCGCCTCTTCTTCTTCACCTATGTATAATATTTTAATTGGTCAATAGGGACAACCATTTTGTCCCCAGACAAGACACACAGATTTAAAAGCCATGACTGCTGAGCATGTTATTGGTAAGCAAGAGCTACTAGGCAAAAAAGGATGTATGTACTCACTTCAAGCAGAGCTCCTTTCACCCACCTTCAACCTTTATCTTAACCAAAACACTCTTAGCACGAAAGGGTGATTCAGGAGAGAGAAACATGCCGTATAAATACTGTACAATATGGAATTCTGGTTGCGTGGTCCTGCTTCCCCTTCGTATCCTATCTTTAGTGTGTTTTCTTGCCCCTTCTCTTTCTCCTTTCTTCTTCCTGTGTGTCTTAAATTGTTTTAATAAACTCTATGATATGGCTGCCTTTCTGTTCCATATTCTTTGAGATAATATGCTTTGTGGTGTACTTGGATACTACAATAGCATCTTGACAATTTTTCATCTAAAAATAAGAATGCTGGTCATATAATAGTTCTGTTCTAAAAACAAAATCTGGGTGAACAGATGTAGCTGAAGTGGTTGTGGGCCGACTTCCCATGTATGTGGTCTCAGGTTCAATCCCTGGTACCTCCTAAAACAAACAAATTTAAAAAAATCTTTCACTGGGGAGTGGATGTAGCTCAGTAGTTGAGTGCCTGCTTCCCATGTACAAGGTCCTATGTTCAATCCCCAGTACCTCCTAAAATATAACAAAATTTTAAAAATCCTCAACCATCTTAAAAAATTGTATATGTACTCTTTCTCTCAGCAACTATACCCAATCAATTGTCCTGTCTTTTAAACACTGAATAAGTATTCTTTCCTTTCCACCCCCACATCTTTAAGTTAAGATTTTTATTTTCCCTTATTTAGCGTATCAGTCTGGATGGAATAGGTTGTACATCAGTAACAAACACAAATTTTTACAGACTTAAATCACAAGCTTTCTTTCTCATTCATGTTCCATGTTAATCAAGGATCAGTTGTCCTGTCACTCTCAAGACAGCACCTGAGCTGAAGAACCAGCCACCATCTGCAAAGTTGCAGAAGGAAAATGGGAGCTGCTAAAGTATGCATTAGGTCTTAAATTTTCCATTAAAGTATAAGGTTCACATTTGCTCATATTTGCATGGCCGAAGTAAGTCCATACAGGTGTATAATCCTTCATTCCTGAAAGGAGAACTGTAAATATTTGGAAGACAGCCTGAATGTCCAACCTAGAAAATTAAAATGGCTGCTTATCTTATGTCCCTGCCTATACCCTATATTCCATTGGTCTATCTCATGTTCTGTTGCAAGTGTGGATTTAATAAAATTATCATGTCTCTCATGATTAAGCCTTTTAATAATTCCTCTTTGCCCAAGGATTTAGGGTAAGCATATATAACATGCACATCCATTCATGCTGAATGGTGGAGGTAGAAGCATATTCAACCTGGCTTCATGGCATTCTGAAAAGAAATAATTTTATATTCCTTTAGCGAATATAACATATAATCTTTATAAGCCCATTGTAGTCAAATAGAGAAAGCCTTGGTGATACAAATAATTCCAGTCTTGTCACTTAGTATTATTTGTTGCTGTTTCTTTTGAGCTCATCATTATTTTATTTCATCTTTCCCACCTAATAATAACTATAAAAATCAGATACAATTCACGGAAGATTTCTATCACTCTTCAATTAAAATATTTTTAAAAAGAGATAAAAGATACAAGGATCAAAAGTAAGAAACATAAAGACTCACAGATGATGTGATGGTCTACAAAATACTAGAAATTAATAGAGTTGATACGAGTTAAGCAAAGAAGTTGGATATAAGATCAATATACAAAAATCATCTGCATTCCCATATTTAGCTTAAAAGAGCAAATAGTTTCAAAAATATCATTTATTTTGTCCAAAGATGATCTGGACCTTTAATAAGAATATTATAAAACTATGCCAAAAGATATTAAATGAAAAATCTATACTACATTTATGGAAAAAAAAAAAAAAAACAATTCAATATCATAAGGATGTTAGTTCTTTCCAATTTGGTTTACAGGTTCAATGTAATCCAAATCAAATTCCCAACAGTGTCATTTACAAACATGACAAATAATTCTAAAATTTTGTGGAATCTCAATATGCCAAAAATATCCAAGAATGATTACTTCCTCTCCCAAACACCATTATTTAATATTATGTTTAAGTAACTCAGATAGTGTAGGATCATTCCAGGTATAGACAAATAGACAAAGTGAACAGAATATTGAGGCTTTAAAAAGACCCCACATATATAGGAACTGGATAAATGACAGAGCCAGCACTGCATACCAGTAGGAAAGGAAAAAATTTTACAATAATTCCTGCAAGGGAAATTGGTCATCCATATGAAAACAAATGAAATTATATATCTTTCTCACACCAAGAACAAAAATCCACTTCAGGTGAACTAAAGTCATAAATGTTGAAGGTAAATTCAAAACCCTTTGAATTTATTTTGAAAATTGACCAACAATCCAAAGATATTGACAATGAATTTTTTAAGTGATAAATTAAACTTGTGCTACTCAAAGTGTGGTCTACCAACAGCATAAATTTCTTTCAGTATCACTGAATTAAGTGAGTTTAAAATTAATCAAAGGATGTTGTTAATAAAATAAACAAACGAAAGGAGATTTGTAATACGTATAATCCAAAAATAAATACTTACAATATAAATTAAAATATCTATATATCATTGTAAAGAATAGAAAAAACCAATCAGAAAAATGAAAGAACAGACAATTCACAGGAGAAAAACAACATGAATAAACTCAATACACAAAAGAAATGATGCTTTATCTCATTACTAATAAAAGAAATACATATTAAAGCCATAATTAATACCGACAAAACTAAACAAAGTTAATAACAAAATTCAGACAATACCATGTGTTGGTGAGGATAAAATACAGTGTGTACTCCTATTCCTTATTGTATATAAATTGGGACAATGGCTTTAGATAAAAAACAAAGTATATCATCTAGTAGAGTTAGAAGATTCTAAGTTCTACACCACAGTGTCTTTGCAATTCAAAGTGTGGTTCACAGACCAGATGCATTGGCTTCCTTTGTTACCCTTAGAAATGCAAAATAGCACACTGAGATTAAAACCAATCTAATCAAAATCAACATTTTAACAAGATCTCCCGGTAGTTTGTACTGCACATTAGTTTCAAGAGTAGCATTGCTCTGGTGAAACTCTTGCATATAGTTCACAGAAGAATTGTCTGTAATAGCAACTAGCTGCAAACAACCTCAATAACTTTCAGAAGTAAATGAATAAATAATTTGTGGCATATTCACTTAGAATACACCAGCAGTGAAAGCACTTTTCAGAAAACAGTAAAATTCACATGCATCAACATGAATAAATGTGAAAAACAATTTCCAGGAGAAAAGAAGAAATTTTGGAAGAATAAGTGCAGCAATCTGCCTTTTAAATAAAATCCAAAATTATAGAAAATTAATAACACATTATTTATATATATATACACATGTGCAAAAAGTATAATGCAAAAGAAAAAATAACAGGCTGATTTCATAAGAATGACCTCGTGAGAGGGCAGAGAGAAAGGATTGGGAAGAGAAGCCAGAGGACTTCAAAAGTAGTATTAATACTTTAAATGGTTGAATCAGTATATGGATATTTGATTTCTTAATTTTTTATATCTTAGATATAGGTTCTACATTTTCTTTCATATACATGAAATATCACACAATAAAACCCACTTTAGCTCAATTTCATCTGATAGGAGGTGGAAAGTGGATTTGGTCATAGCAGTAGTGGCAGAAGTCAGCATCCATCAGCATAGGGAAATCTACTTAAGAAAGTAAATGAAAATTTAATATGTATTCAATTTAAACTCAGAATAAATAAATGCCAAAATCAAGGATAATACACCCATCAACTTATGGTGACCTGATATTTATACAGCTTTCTTTTCAGAAGGTATACACTGTAAAAGCCAACATGTATAATTCCCTTTCTACCCATCTCCTACTCTATCATTTCCAAATTTCCCTATTCTCTTCTCACAAGGATTGACCCTTTTGGCCATGTACATCATTTCTTAAACCCCACATTTCCCTGATCACTATTGATTGAGTTAGATGTATTTACCAGACAAAAATGAGTCAGATTCTCTCTCCTTTGATTTGGAATTAAGGCATAACACTGTCCATCAGTGGGCCAATGGTGCTACAGTTCAGAGAAATAAAAGGAGGGAAAGTCATCTTCTTCCACAGAGCATTGGAAAGCAGTATAATACAGTCTTTAGTTTGAGAAAGAATAAAGAGAGAATCAGATGAATTACCCCATAAACTCTTAGATGAGAAAGAGATCTGTAGGGAAAGCTAGGTGGGGTCATGACAGTGGGAATAGTGGGAATAGTGAAATTGATCTTCCATATGGCTGTGGAAGAGTGTCAGTACTCTGTTTCTGTCCTTTGCTGGAGGGAGTCTTCAAATTAATTTGTAGGGCAATTTTTGTGTCACTTTATGAATTATTACTTAAATATTAATCTCACTGATTTTTTTCTAGTTTACTATTTTGGAGTTTGCTTACACTTGTTGGCATTCATATGATAATGGTATTTTTTGTTTTCTTTTATATTGATAGTTTTTTTTTTTACAATAGCTTCTAAAGAGGCCTCTATCCATACATCACCAAGACAACTGATTAAATAATAGAAAATCTAGACAGTCAATGGGATTATGTAATCTACACACACTCAAATGAATAATACTTTTATCTGGGTTTGTGCAATGGTTTTATGGATATTAAAGGAAGTACTTGGCCTGCTACCTCCTTTATAGCAGATGTGCCTTTGCACATGACAAAACTTTCTCACTTCTTCCTTAAATAATCTCTTCAGTGTTCAGGCCCAGGATTTGCCAGTATATTGGAAAGCTTTTGTGCTTCTGTGATGAGAATCTAATCTCTTGCCCATAGTGAGAAACTTTAAGAATTTCCATTTCTTTATATACCCTCTATGTATTGGCAAAACATATTGGATCTCTGCTACTGGTGACCAAAGTTTCAATTCACATGACTTTATGCCAAGAGGAAATAATGGGCTCTTGTGAATAGGAAGGTCAGAGTATTAGAGCTCGCTTAGTGTATAGCTTGATGTTACAGGACACTATCTCAACCGAGTTCTTCTCTTTTCTGCATGCTAGCTTTGTTCTTAGACAGCTCTTCTCTTGTGTTTCTTTGATGACTGCATTAAATCCTGACTTTATTTCATCTTAACTAGAAGTTCAGTGGGAATAAATGAGAGCTCCTTTCCTAGGATTTCCAAAAAGGTCTTATTGCATCAGTGGTTGTGAATAGTTCATGGGCCCACCTCTGATCCAATCACTGTTTCCTGCAACATATAAGATGATCATTGGCTAAGGCCACGGCCATATGACATCCTCTTAAGGAAGAAATGGAGTCCACTCCACTGGAAACACTTTGAAAAAGAACTAGGTTGTAGTGGGTAGCCTAAAAGGAGAATTGGGATAGAATTAATAGAAGATGGAAGAATGGATACCAAGCATCCAAATCAATGCACATCAACTACCCTGGAAAACTAGAACCAGTTGTGTCCATTTGCATCAGCAGACCTTGGATGAACAACTGAAAATTACATTTTAATAGTTTGTAATAATTTAATTTTTCTCCAGATCATATTTACATGATTTATAAGAATTTTGGTAATTATTCAGTACTTAATTTAGATTGTATTTATACTTACCACCTCTAGTCATGATTTCTAATCATGATATCACAATTAATTAAACAACCACAGAGAAAAATTTTGCACTGCAAACTGAAGATTATAACTACAGGTGAAAAGTGAAGAGCAGGAACCAAGGAGAAAGAGAAGAAAGAAATTCTGATCTCATGTGAATGACTCCTGAAAAAAATTTTAAGTGGTTTGTGATTTATTGTTTCCATTGTTTTTAATTAAATATACATGAACATACATATAAATACTTTTCTTCATTTCCCCCCTAAAGAATGCACTTGAATGTTTTGTAAAGATAGTTTATAAAATATTGATTTGCCACAAACTTCATATGCACTCTTAGTATTTTGAATCCAAAGTAATAACTAAATATGCAATCACTTTATATTATGTAATTGTATTGGAAAAGTATAGGATTGGTATAATTAAAATACATTTATAGGCCATGTAATCCATAAGAAATAACTACTATATAAATATGGTTTGTGCAGTCAAAGGTTAAGGATATAATCTAAAAATCAATTAGAATTCTACTGGAAGTGGTGAGGAAAACTAAACTAAATTAAAAGTCTTCTTATACTCAATATCACTGCCATGATTATAAGTTACATAAGTGATAAAGCACAATAGATTGAAGCTAGGTTGTAGAAAACATGTCTGATAAAGGAAGTCCTTAGTAGGGGTCATTAGTGTTAAGTAAAGAGTCAATATTCATTTTCCACTTATATTGAAATGCTGACAGTTTGAATCCCAAAGACCCAGAGACCAAACACAGAAATGTGGTATTGAATTAACAAAATATGTACAGCTCAGTAAAGTACTTCAGTTCTCAGATCAGAGGTCAAATGAAAAGAGGGGAATATGTAGAGAAGTCTTCAAGTATTGTTTCTTTTCCTACCCCACCACAAGGAGAAAAATGTGAAAATCACCTTGAATCTTCAATAAGCCAATGGGCTATGTTCACTTTACAACAATTTGCTGAGCTCCTAGTAAGAAGTGCCAGTGCCACTTCCAAATATGTTTTAATGTTAGAGGTGACAGTATACTGTAAACTCTATCAAGATCTGAAGATCTCCACAAGTACCTGGATAATTCTCATTAAAGATACATCAGGTTGACCAAAAGGAGAGAAAAGAAAATGATAGTGTTAGCTCTTGGGGGAAAGTCTTCTCTAAATAATAAGAATTCCATTTCAGTATGGAGGGGTCAGGAGGATAAAGCATGAAATTTGGAGTCAGGCAGACCTGAATGTAAATCTTCACACCCAACAATTGCTGATGGTAGGCTTTGTTAACTTGCTGAACTTCTCTGAGCTTGAGTGTGATCATATATAAATGGGGTAATCATTACAACTTTGCAGGTTTGCTTGGAGCAAACACTCAATCTAAACTTTGGGGAGAATTCTTGTTTGACCTGAAATTGTGTGGGCAAAATATCTACATATGTATGATTTTGTGTTAGTAGCAATATCATTCATTACTCTTTTAGTACACCATTGTCAAGCAGGGCAATAAACTAGCATAACAGATCTTGTTTATCTTTCATTTTCTGAAATTTTAAAATGTATTTTATGTATATATAGTAATTCACTATACATTCTTCTATTTCCAGTGTAGTAAAAGACTATCCTATTACTCTCACACTGTTTTCAAAAAACTTGATGAACCTCCATGTTTCTGAGTATCAGTTAAGGATCTGGAGGAGAGGACTGCCAGGAAGCATCTTATTTTACCTCAGCACCCAGAAGATTATTTGCACTATGTCTAAATTATCTTATCCAGTAAGTAGAAGAGAAGAAAAAACTTTTCCATTTAATTGCTTCTTTGATTTGTATCAGCTGCTTTCCTTTTGCTGATGCCAAACATAAACATCTGCCTATCAAAAGACACCATTTATAAAAATGAATAAGCAACAGACTTGACCAATTTTAAAAAATGAGGAAAAGAATTAAAAAGACACAGGAACAAGATAAGAAAAAAAATTTTTAATAGCCAGAAAAAAAAAAAAAAACAGAAAAAGATGTTCAATATTATTTGTTACCAAGGAAAAGCAAATTAAAACCACCATGAAATATTATTTCAAACATGATAGAATGTAGGTTAGGTGTGAAGCAATTGAAACTCTCTTTCTTGACTTGTGGGGGCATAAATTATATAAACATTTTGGAAGATTGCCTGGTTTTGATAAATTAAACATACATCTATGTCATGACCTTGCACTTCCAGTCCTTGGCATTTACTCAAGAGAAATGAAAGTACATGTTGAAAGACTTTTAGAAGATTGTTTATAGCAGTCTTATTTACAGTAGCCAAATACTAGAAATAGTCCAAATAACAAGGAACAAATCAATAGATAAGCAGATTGTGGTTTAGCCAGAAAATGTAAAATTAGTCAGCAATAAAACTTGAATTAAGTATAGATATATGGATACCTTTTGTTTCATAATGTATACTTCTAGAAATTCCAGAAGGAATAAATTAGGAAGCAGTACAAAATTTAATTAATTGAGATATTTCTTGAAGCATTTGCATAATAGTAAATAATTGAAACAATTTAGATGTCTCAAATTAAGTAACCAGTTATATTATCAATGGAATAATATAAATTAAAATTGAACTGTAGGGGGAGATGAATGTGTTACAAATGGTTAGGCATCTGTCTCCCATATAGAGGGACCTGGGTTTGATCCCCAGGACTTCCCAGTAAAAAAAAAAAAAAAAAATCGAACTGTAGGGAAGCAGATATGGCTCAAGTGATTGGGCTCCCATCTACCATGTGAAAGTCCCCAGGTTAGATTCCTGGGAACTCCTGATGAAGGCAAGCTGGCCCATGACACAGAGAGCTGACCACCCACACCATGGAGAGCTGATGGACTGTGCCACAGAGAGCTGATGGACTGTGCTGTGGAGAGCTGGGGAAGCAAGATGATGCAACAAAGGGAGAGACAGAGGAGAGACAATGAGAGATGCAGCAAACAAGGGAGCACAAGTAATTTAGTGTCTTTTTCCCACCCAGGATTGGTTCCCAGTCCCTCCTAAAGAGAAAAATGGGAAGAAAAGACAAGCAGATATGGAAAGAACACACAGTAAATGGACACAGAGAGCAGACAGTGAGTGCAAAACAACAATGGGGGGTGAGTAAATTAATATTGAAAAAAATTGAACTGTAGAATTTATTTGATGGAAAACTAGTTGCAATAGAGTAAATCTTACAATGAAATATATATATATATATATATTACAAATATTAGACAATGGGTGCATGCACATATACACTTGAACTTAAAATAATATTTGAGTATGTGTATATATGAGTACATTTGTGTGTGATGAGTGTGTTGGTTCCAAGTATGTACACAGTGTGTGTGTGTACCTGTGGAGGATGAGTGGTGGGGAAGGGAAATAAAGTTCTAGAGTTTATTTTACAATGATATTGCTGAACCTGGTTTTGCTTTTAACAGATATTAATTTCCAATGTAATAAAAAAACAAACCATAAAGCAATAAAAATTCAGTGTTCAAATCAAATAAAAAAATGTTTAACTATATGCATTTTATACTAAATAATTTACTAAATGAATCACAAATTTTCATTAGATGTTTTAAAACCAGTGCACAACTAACATTTCTCCTAAGTCTGATGTGACCCCAGCCCATATATCTGTTGAGAAAACACAAAAAGAAGAGAAAGCTGTGGATTTTTTGTTAGTTTTTGATACTATGCAGCTAAATGGTAACTATACCACACTATGCCCAGCTCCTCCTATTTCCAAAAGATAGGAGGTATTATTTACAAGCAGAAATCCCCTTAGAACACTTTGTTTTTAGAGATATTGTTTAATGGAAATGCCATTATATTCCAAAAAGTTTTAAACTTTCATATAAGCAAGATATACAAGTAAACTTGACATTCAGAAGTAAAAATCATATTTCAATATTGCCATTGTTTCCCCCATATCTTACCCTTTAAATTTTTAATTAAAAAAAAATACAGAAAAATATACACTTCTAGCTCAGTACCCTAGGGTGAGAAAATTGTTACATATCTGTCAATTTTCATATTTTTACTCCACTGTTATACCTAATGTTAATCTCTAAAATGACTGTAAAAATTAGTGTTAAAACTAGGCCTTAGAAGGCACAGCTTCTAGTTAAATCTTTTTATAAGAACCACTCAATTGGGCCTCATTATTATGATGATTTCAACAACAAGTTTTCAGCATCTATTTTCCAGTCTCACATTTTACTAAGAAACATTTTAACTTAAAATGTATCTCTCTGCTGATTTCTTTGGTCAAAATTATCACTAGTTAGAAAACAGAATAGTTTTCAATCTTAAAATTTGAATCTCAGGAAAGGGTGGCAAAGACTTTTTAAAGAGTAGCTAAATTGCAAGAAGTTCACATTTTGTGCAGAAAATATTTATGAAAGAATTTCTGTGTCACACAGAAATAACAAAGTTATATAAATATAAGTATAAAATTATCATAAGAGACTTAAAATACCTGAAATGAACATTTAAAACAAAAAGCTTTTAGCAGGAATAAAGAGAAATAATGAGAACAAGATTTCATGAACTGGTGAAATTACCAAAATTTTAAAAAGTAATTAAAATAAACTTTGACTTTTTTCTCTTTAACAGTTTTGTTTCTTCTTTATAATCTCAAATTTTGTGACAAAACACTGGTGCCTGTGACATATCTCTTTATTCCATCCCAACTGCAAAGATGATATTTTAAAGCTACTTCCAGAAAATGAAAATTTTATTAATCAAATTACTTCACAAGTATTTTATACTAACCACAAATGTAGCAAGTAGCTCATTTCAAAAAACTTACATCCTCAAAGATAATGTTACCAGATTTTGTCTAAGGGTTTGACTTATGTTGCAGAAATGAATTTTAGAGCACATTGGGTTAGTTAGGCCAGTAACTTATTAAGGTAGAGAGGGAAGAAAAATGGAAGAAAATAACAGATCATGGGTGCCCAGTAGAGGGTCATGGGCTGAAGAGTGATAAAGAGGGCTGGTTTACAGACTACAATTTCCCATTATAGAGTATAAATGCCCAGGTTTTACTTGTGCGCTATTCCATGCAAGGGAGTCATGGTGAGAGCAGGGCACAGAAGTCAAGAGAGCTGAGAGAAAATGGAGGAAAGACCGAGAGATATTTGACCTTTGTGCTTGCTTTTAAAACCATTAATTATTCCACCCATTGTTAATGGCATGGGAGGAGTCGAAACTGTTTGCTCTTTCGATTGATTAGCCCACCCATCAATCCCATGGGTGGGCCCAATAATAAAGTCCCTGGAGAATATGTGGGGCTTCTCCTGGGAATCTCCAGAAATCTCATCCTGGGAGGCAGAAATTTTGTAAGGGTCTTCCAGCAGCCATCTTGGGGATATTGATGTCTGTGTGGACTTCTTGCCAGGTTCCAGATCCATCTATTGATTCCCTATATGAAGCCTGCTTCATTCTCCCCTTATAGAGTTTACACCTTTATACTTAAAGTTGTGCTGAAGGGAGATGTTCATTCTTCTGTAGCTTCTTCCTGCTGGTTAGGGGCAGTAGGCCCTACCTGACAAGGTGTAAAACTCTCTGGCTATTCTATCTCAGTTACAGGAAGATGAATCTGGCATCCTGGGTGAAGCTAGATGAAGTCCCCTTATGGCTAACAAGATGCTGGTTCTGGAAGAAATAAACTTGATTAGAATTTTGAGAATATATGGTCCCACTAAGAGGATACTGAACCACAAAAGCAGAAAAGGCCAAGTGCCTGTAAAGGCTGCATTTTCCCAGTGTTGGTGGGGAACAGTATCCTTCTTTCATTATTTTATGCTGTTGGTTGGCTCTAGAGTGAAGATATTGCAATAGAAAATGGGGTTATGTATATATTGCCAGTCCCATTTCCTATGGTAGAGGAGAAGAGTGAGAAGAGGCATTGCTCTTTTTAGTTAAGCTACAGGGGATGAAAACAAACAAAGTTTCTTAAAGGATGTCTGGTTTGCCCTCCCCCTAATAATAAGCATCTGGGCTAGAGTTAGAGGGAGCAGTTATCTTTGTCATAGACACTTCTTAGCTTTGTCTCTTTAAGAGGTAATTCAGGCCATCCAATGACTGGCACTTGCACATCTCATTAGATGCTTCTGGTGAGCTGGCACTTTCCTTAGCAGCTGGCTTCACTTGGTTTTAGTGCACCAAGCTGGAAATTCCTTTAACTTTAATATATGTGGGAGTGATCAGAACTAAAGTCTAAAGTTCCTTTCATTTTGGCTCTAATTGAGAGAGAGGCTTGTTTTCTTGCCAAGTTTTGATTAGAACCTGGTTTCCCGGTCCTGGAGGAGGAATGGTTGTCCATGGACCATCTCAAAGGGGCTAAGTTGAAGTGGGTCATAGCTACTTCATTTGCCATTTCTTTTCTGGTGGGAATTGCTTAGCCCTGGCAGGATGGCATTTGGGTTTGCCATTCCTCCCCAGAGTATGAGTGGCACAGGTTCTGGAACAAGGGCTAAGATGGATACCTGTGCTAACCACATTCATTAACTACTTAGAAAATGAAGTTTATCAGAACTTTTAACATGTTCAATAATTCTCTGAATGTGATCTAGAATAGAAAAGATATTTAAGTTCCAGGTTTCCAGTACCTTACATGTTAGCTCTCCATGGGACTAGGCCATAATGCCAATTATGATTAAGTACTACTCACAGTACTCTGGCGATCATTGCTCCACTTGGTATGTCCTTCACACAACCAGCTGCAGCACTGTTAACCCTAGAGAGAAGCTAGGAAAGTAGGTTCTAGTATTCTAGTATTCTACTTGCCTTGTGCATAGCACAGTTTGGCACTATGAATCAGTGTCAATCTGGAGGCTATATCCATTGTACATTTGGCTATATTGAGCTCTCATTGGCTGCTACAGGAGTTTGAAATTGAAACATAGTCTCCACCCATTCAGGAGCACAACCAGAGATGTAGTAGATACTTTTATTGTTGTAGGAGTCAATGACTAACCTAGACAATAACTCAAATGGAGAGGCAACCTGCAGTATAGTGAAGGCCTGGTTTGAATGCAGAAGAGAATTTGAAATTGCTGAAGTCTGTCTTTTGACTTTTATTCATTTTTAAACACTTCCAAAGCAATATGTCTTACTTCTACACTTTTACCATGAACATGTTAAATAGAAGGTATATTACTTTAGCAGTACAGGAAAAACAACACTTTCCATTTTTTTTTAAATGAAAACTGAAGATTCCCAATGGAATCAAGATTATCTTTTGATACCACCACTTGAATATGCTGACTTAGGTGGCTCCCAAAATGTTTCACTGTTATGAAGTTACTTTTTGCTATTAATATCAGTTTAGACTTTTAGTTAGTAATGGCTTCTTGGAACTAGCTATTTAAATGCTTCAGTATAGAGGATGCTTTTACAAACTCTTTATAATTGCCCACAACCACATAGATAGGTTAAGTTATCTTAGATTACAATTAGCAACCAATGGAATTAATTTTATCCATTTAAAAGAGGGCAGATCTACATTTAAATTTACCCAATTATAATTTCAGCTATTATCCTTTTGTTGTTTTATAATATAAAGACATCTATAAATGATCTTAACTTAGTTATAGTTTCTGGTAGCTTTTTACTTTAAGGCAAATTGGGTACCTTTATTAACGAAGCCACAAGAATTTTATTAGTAACAACTTTGTTAAGTTTTCTGCTTTTCTAGCAGTTGTACCAATCCCACTTGTTATTTATACATTAAATCTACTCGCAAGGCAATACTGAACATTGAAAGATGCATTTTTAGGTTACCTTTCACTGTTATCCAATTTGTAACAGGTGAACACCAAATCTGATTTTCTAGGATAAGTAAACTGATGAATTTAAACACAGATTTCAAAGTTGGACACATAACGAAGCACAGATTAAAACAACAGAGAGAACTTTATAACCTTAGCATTTTTTTTGGAACTCTTTGATCTTATTTGAGGTTTCTTATTTTCCAGAAGAGGTTTGGTAACCCATTTGGATCTTGATCTCTATTCAAACCTTTTATAGGCACAACTGAGTTTAAACTAATGGAAGTTTGAGGTGTATTTCCTCATTTCTTGAAGGAGACATGACATGAGGTTTCTGGTCCTCAGATCTATCTGTCCTCCTCTTTTACACTTGTCTAACTGGAATTCAGAGTCTTATAAAGAGGCTGCTCTCAGCTACACTGTGGCCACGTGGACCAGTAGTAGGCAGAATTTCCTGATTCTTCCAAAGACACTCCTTTAGGGAATTTACTGGTGGGCTAGAGACCATGCCCATTATTCTAGGAAGAATGAAGAATGGAGAAGCACTTTTTAGTCAACTGATCTGGTGTTCCAGAGTCCAAGTCTGACTAAAACATTCACAACTCCAAATAATTTGGAGCTGATGCTCTGGTTCCATTGTCCTGAAATCCAGAGCTGGAGGCTCCCAAGCATACCTTGGCTGACCTAGGTCTCAGGAGATGCCTGAAATCCTGAAGTTCAGACCAAATCACCCAGGCCAAATTGGTGGGAGATGAATAGTTGCCCAAACCAAAGCATGTGAGATAAATCTCAGAAGATCTTTGGCTGCTCTCTGAATTGATAGGTCCAAGGAATTTCTTGGGGGCCATTCAGAATTATGCCTCTCATTCCTGCCACCCCAGGAATCAGAGACCCTGATCCTGGGCATTTCTGGGGCCATTTTGGACTTGGGAGACAGACTAAACTGATCTCAGGGTTGGTTTCAGACCGAAGCTGCCAAGCTGAATAGTGCTCCTTCTTCCTATTCTTACAGAGGCCTTAAAAAGCAGTCTTATTTTTATGACATTACTGTCTGGGAGTTTCCCAGTTAGATGAATGATCAAAAGGCCATTAATTGATTAGAGATCAATTGTTCCAGCTACCAGGACTTGAGGCCCTAAGGCAATAACTTTCTCCCTAGCAAATGCATTTTCAGAGTGGGAGGAGCCCTGGTCTGTGACCCCCTTGGGGAAAGGAACTCCCACAGCATCCATCTTAGCCCTGCTTACTGCAGCCTTCCCAGTCCATCCCAGACCAGGTAGTCAGGTGTTGTCAAATAGGAAGGCAGATCTGCAAAGTCATGGACCTAAGTAGAGGGCAAGCCCCCAGCTCTGAGTCATTGCCCTGCTCTTGCCAAGGGGAGAGGGTGGTAGAAGGCAATGGCCTGAGGACAAATCTGCCTGTCTGCTAAAGTGCTTGAAAAAGGATCTTTGCAGCACCTGTCACTTGGCTGGGGGGCCTCTGTCTTGGCAGGGCTCTGCTTTGAGCCTCAGCCCTTTGCCCCAGCCCTCACAAGCCTGAACATGTAGCATGGATGCAGAGAGTTCCTGAGACCTGGTCTCTTCCCTCCCAGTAATTCATCCCATGGGGGCTTATAGGTTAACCTGTTTAAAATGGATAAGCATAAAAAGGCATTAAACAAGCTGTAGGACATAGTTTCACTCACCAATAATCTCCTGGGTGGAACTCACCAAATATGTTACTGGATTTTGTCTAGCTTCTTGACTTAAACTGCAGAAATGAATTTCAGAGCACATCAGGTTAGTTAGGTCAGTAATCTATTGAGGTAGGGAGGGAAGAGAAATGGGAGAAAATAACAGATTGCCAGTCCCCATAGAGGATCAGGGTCTGAAGAGTGATAAAGTGGGCTCATTTATAGAGTACAATTTCCCATTATAGAGTATAAATGCCCAGGCTTTACTTGTATGTTATTCTTTTCAAGCAGAACACAGTGAGAGCAAGGCACAGAAGCCAACAGAACTGAGAGAGTGGGGGGGGGGGAAGCCAAGAGAGATTTGACCTTTGTACTTGCTTTTTAAACCATTAAATATTCCACCATTTTGCTAATGGCATGGGAGGAGTTCAGCTGTTTGCTCTTTTGATTGATTACCCCACCCATCAATCCCTGGGTGGGCCCAATGATAATGTCCCTGGAGAATATCTGGGGCTTCTCCTGGGAATCTCCAGAAATCTCATTCTGGGTGGCAGAAATCTCCTGAGGGTCTTCCAGCAGTCACCTTGGGGGTATTGATGTCCACGGGGACTTCTTGCCAGGTTCCTGATCCATCTATTAATTCCCTATAGGAAGCCTGCTTCAATAAGGCATAAAGTTATATTTTCAAATGCAGTTTGTCTTTATGAGGAAGTTCAGGACATATTAGAATATCTGTCACCCTAGAAAAACAACAAAATTTCCATCTAAGCACCAACTAGAACCCTCCTTCAAACTGGGTATGTCAGAAAAGTTTTCTCTGCTCCTCTCTGGTCCCTTTCTCTGAGATTGTGTCTGACAAGAGCAAATCCCAACTCTGGGAAAGACTCCTAGTTCATTTTTTTTTTTTTGCCAGATATTTTTGTACCTAAGGGTAACTAACACAGCAGAGATTTTCAATAAATATCACATTTTTCTCTGAGAGCCAAGCAATCCTACTGGAAAGCACCATCTACCTGGAATCTATGAATCATTTGTCTAGGAAAAAATTCTATGTCTGCCACAAACTGTTTAGTAAGTCTTTGATGTTAAGTCTGATATGTAAAACTACAACAAATAAAAAAATAAAATAAAAACTATGAAAAAAAACAAGGTTCAGAACAGCGTATATAGCATGTTACCCCTAGTGTGTAAAATAGAAGATGCTTCAAGATAACTACCCCAGAAGAAACAGGTAACATTGAATGCCTCTGAGAAGGGCAGCTGGGTGGATGGAGGATGAAAGAGGGAGGGACATTTCTTTCATTTTATTCCCTTTGGTAGTATTTGTATTTTTTGTGGAGTGCCAGCATCATGTTTAAGGAAAACAAAAGCCAACAATAAAGCATTCCTGAGAAATACATTTCCTGTGAAACCTAATTCACTTATTAGTATTTAAAAATCTACTAGGGATAAATTCCCTTATGTAATTTAGGCAGACAATAATCTGATGAAATGAATTTGATGAATAGCTTCAATGGAATATGAATTGGATTAGTTTAATTTGTGTCTGCACATAAATCTGTATAACCATCCTCCCAGAATACACCTATTTTCAGAATCTTCTACACATATCCACATAGTATTTTCAGGATTTGGGCATGTGGTTTCTAGAATGTAACACAAATAACTGAAAAGGAGAAATGTTGAAGATTGTGGTTCTCCCCCTGCCCCCACTGAACTGTTCACCTCCAGTGAAGGAGTGTTATTTGGTATATCAAGTTCCTAAGCAGTCAGAAAGTGACTCTCTGCAGAGAAACTCTAAATACCACAAAGTCCTCTTTTATCTAAAGATAGGAGCCTTTTAGATGTAAATGCACTGGTACCAGGACCCGACATTTTGAAAAACAATATAGGCAACAACTCATTGTAAAATCATTTCATGTGAATTGCTAATCAAAGTTCTGTGGATAAAATTACATGAGAGGAAATATCTGGCTTGAAAACAGAGCAAATAATAATCTGGGAAAATTATAGTTATAAACACATTTGCAATTTGGATAACTAATCAATATGGAGATTATGATAATGGGTTTCAATTTTTAAAAATATGTTTGAACTTGAAAAATAAAAAGTAATAAACAAAATATAATAACAAGAGGCTTTTATATCCATAGATGTTAAAATGCAACAATTTTCACTTACCCTGTTTTCTGAGGAAAGTTTGAAATGCAAGGCTTTCTTCTATTTTTTATATGAACTAGTAAGTACATTTACCAATACAATTTGAAATTGAACAAAAATCTTAAAAGCCAAACTGCAGTTTTCAGAAGGATCCCAGCAACCGCTTTAGTACATATAGAAATTCTCCTTTGTGTGTTGTTAGTCACACACACACACACAAAAGTAGGCAATTCCAATCCATTGAAGGGGAAGTAGCCCAAGTGTTTCAAGTTCAGGAAAGAAGAGTTAGCGTCTGAGTATTTGAGTGTCTCTGTACGTGTGTTTTCTCTCTTCTTTGGATTTGGATACTTTGACCTAATTTGGAAGTGCCTGTTTGGTTGCCCACAAAATGATGCTTAAGGGTCTGGCTGTCCACCGAGCCCTGTCCTTGAGCCCCAAGCACACGACGCCCTTCTCCATGTCCGATATCCTGAGCGCCATCGAGGAGACATACAAGAAGTTCCACGGCGCCAAGGCTGGCGCACCGGCGGCCCCTCCTCACTGGCGGCGGACGTGGCAGGCATGCAGCTGCCACATGCCATGGAAGGCCACAGCGCGCCGGCCACGGCTGCCACGTACCACAGGCCTCTGGGCGTCTCGCAGTTCCCGCACGGCGCCAGGAGCGGCTACTGCAACGGCGGCCAGGGTAACAAGGGAGAGCTGCCAGCCTACCCAGGCGGCATGCGGGGCGGCGCGGCCGCGGGCAGGGCTAGTATGGCGCTAACTCGGACCCCGCTACTCACCAAGTGAGCGGGGCCTGCAGGCTGCGCGGGCTTTTCCCGCCTCAACGCGGAGGGCGCGAGGGTAGAGAATTGGCCCAGGACCTCGACCCCGGACGCGCGTGCGGCGTGTCAGGAAACGGCGCGGGGGTGATGTTTTCCTTAGAACACTTTTCAAATCACTTTCCATCGATGTCTGGGTCAGCAAACATTTTCTGAAGTCCAGATAATAAATACTTTTGGCTTTGCAAGTCATTAGGCCGTATCCCAACAACAAAATCTGCAGTTATATTGTTGTACTGTTGTACTGTGAGAGCAGCCACAGACAATACCTCAATGAATGGTGTGACTGTGTTCCAGTAAAACAGGCAGTGGTCTGGGTTTGGCATGCAAGCCATGGTTTCCTGACTACCGCCCTATATAATATAAATAATCTTAATGCTGATTAAAAAAAGAAGTGAAAATAAAGAATGAATAGAATAGAAAGCACATGGAAAAGGAGAGACATGAAATAATAAAATAGATTCTATATATTGTCAGCATTTTATAAATGTGAAATATTTATCAAAATGGTAAGAATGCTTTACATGTTTTTATTTTATCAATATAGACCGACTAGCAAATAGTCTTGAAATATTTAAATCAAAGAGGAATCTTGTATGAGAGGAAGATTTACATTTGAAGTCTTTTTTTTTTTTTTAATAGGTAGATAGACATCTTTGGAAAAATATACCAATTCTATAACAGTTATATTCAAAAAATATTTTAAAAAATGAATAAACTTATTTCTAAAAATGAAAACACGAATCTATGTTCATTTAAGACATTTTTCCTATTATCTTAACTTTTAAAAATAGCATAAGAAGAATATTTTCTTGGTATATATTAATATCTTTTAATCAATTCCTCACCATATTTGTCTTTTATATCATGCTGAGTTATTGATCTGAATTATATGTTTATTCAATACTCTTATTATTTTTACTTTCTAAAAAAATTGCCTGATATCATCAAATTTGCATTTTTGCAAATTTACAAATTCTTGACTTGCAACTGATTCTTCTCTGTAGACCACACTATTTTTAATTAAGAATCAGTCTCTACTTAAGTTTGAAGGTGAGCAGAATAAATTGTGATAAATGCAAAATACTCTCAACTTTAATGTTTCCATATTGAACTTTGTAAATATTTCAGCCTAATATATTAATTATAGTACTACCTTTTTGCCTCCTGAGTACCTTTC
Organism: Tolypeutes matacus; assembly: GCA_026826555.1. Classification (NCBI taxonomy): domain Eukaryota; kingdom Metazoa; phylum Chordata; class Mammalia; order Cingulata; family Chlamyphoridae; genus Tolypeutes; species Tolypeutes matacus. The sequence continues at coordinate 881,797 of JAKSZT010053891.1, forward strand.
TTTATAACCATTTTTACAATATAAATGTCTTCTCTTTTTTTATATTTTATATTACATCCTTTATCAAATATAAATGGTGAAAACTAGTAGAACTTCTCAAACTTATTCCTTTCCAGTATAGAATATAAAGTTATTCAGTTAAAAATAGAAGCTCCCATCGAAAAAAAATTTCCACAAGTTAAGATGTTCCAAAGAGCATTTATAGAATTTTATATATAAGTCCTGCATAACATTTGAGGAATCATATTTAAATTGTTCTGAATTTCTTTTACTTTTTAAGAATGTACTACAATGCTCATCCGCTTTGTTTTCACCTATGCAATTTTCTAAAAAAGCATTATGAGCTGAAATTTTTGTTGTTCCAGTCATTGAATACATTGATTAAGGTTTTCCAGCTTATTTTTAATAAATGTTACAAAATTTTAGATGACTTTTTTTCATACATAGTACAGTACCATGATAGGACATTTAGGTTTATTTCCAAAGTCTTAAGTGCCTATGTCTAATATCTGATTGATGGTGGTCAGCAAAGAAGAAACATTCTTTTATTCAGAGGAGGTTCCCACATAAAAAAATTGTAGTTTTGTTACTCTAAATTGTGGATATATTTAAAAGTTTATAAATTTTGAAAACTACTGCTTCCATTGCCATCAATAGAATATGAACAATGATAGATTATATATTTTCCATAATAAATACCAAGTATACTACTCAAAGTTTACTGAATTGAATAAGAATATTGTTTTCCTGTGAAGCTGTGCTGCACAATTTTAACACAGCAAAAGCAAATAATTTTATTTTGAATGTTGAACATTTTAGGTGAATTTTACAAAAGCATCCCCTATTAATAGTGGATATTTTAAATTTGACAGAATGAACATAGAAAGCTTGTATTTGATGCCATAAATTGTATGGAAAAAACAAATTGACTCATCATTGGAATTATCTAAACTGATTTTCCATTGGGAAGATCTGAACACACGAATGCAAACCTGTCATCACCTAATGATGGCAGATGTTTTTCTGCCAATACAGGCAAAACATTCACAAATACTGCTTCGGTTTTCATACCTGCCAAAGAAAACCTGGAGTAAAAAGTGTGTAAAATTCATTTAAACAGTCATTTTATCTAAATGAGAAATGATATTTCACAGTGGTATGTAAACATGCCATGTGTAACTGCATCTTAAATCACAGTTTTCAGGCACATTCTTCTTAATTTAATTATTAACTTCTGATATAGATAGTGATGCTTCTTCAGTGTATTTGTCTTTTACTTCCTATGTGATCATTGATAACCCTGTGGTCTCTAAGGCAGGTTGCATATATCAACAAATATTTTATAAAAGTTACATGTTCATCAATTTTCTGAAAATCAGAAATTCAATACTTAATTTTTATAAGCATGCACTTTCAGGTTTGAATTCATTATGCCCAAAATGATATATTCCAGCATGAAATGTGTCACCAAACAATAAAATAATTATTTGCATATTTCTCAGTATAATAAATCTCAATACCTTTTTAGCAACACTTGCAGAACACTCTCAATATCCTCAACCTCTATATCCTGTACACATTTCACAAGCAACTACCCAATAATTGTGCATATTACCCTGAGCCATCCATCTAGTGATCCGGCAACTGCAGGCCTCTCATAGGTCACATACTTGCTACAGCATAACTCTTTAGGGGAACAGTGAATATTTCCTACACAAACCAAGAAAAGAGTTCACTAGCCTGGCTATTCTTTGGAGGTATTAGTTACTTTGTAAAGAGAAAAGATTAAGAAACTTCAAGCAGATCATGTCAGTCTTTTCTCCTATTTTCCCTTATTTCCTGGATTTAATCATGTGCCAGAGTGAAACCTCCAATAATTCTTCACAGCAAAGGCTCTAGAATCTGGAGGTCTATGAAACATTAAGAGGTGCATTTTCCATCAAATAAATGGAAATTGGCATTAAATAAATAATACAGTTTATGATAGCATCAAAACATAAAATATTTAGAGATGAATTAAGCAGATATAGGCAAGACTTGTCCACTGAAACCTACAAAATATTGTTAAGAAAAATTAAAAACCTAAATAAAGACCTAAAAGTTATGTAGGTAGGTTAGAAAATGCATTATTAACAAGATATTAATTGTCCAAAGTTGATTTATAAATTTGCAACAATCTCAATCAAATCTCAGTGGATTTTTTGTAGACATTAAGAACTGATTATAAAATTTATATGGAAAGACAACACAACTAGAAGACCCAAAATAATTTTGGAAAAGAAGAATGGATGTTAATATAGGTGTAAAACTTACACTAGTAAATTTCAAAACATTTTAGAAAGTAAT